>PIJE02001874.1:0-27172 GCA_002895965.2 Coryphaenoides rupestris | reverse complement strand
CTGGACCCAACCAAACTGTTGTTGGTGTGTGTTTGTGTGTCTTGTGTGTGTGTGGTGTGTGTGTGTGTGTGTGTGTGTGGTGTGTGTGTGTGTGTGTGTGTATGTGTGTGTGTGTGTGTGTGTGTGTGGTGTGTGTTGTGTGTGTGTGTGTGGGAGAGAGAGAGACGAGAGAGGGAGAGAGAGAGACGAGGAGGGAGAGCGAGAGAGAGGGAGGAGGAGGAGAGAGAGAGAGAGAGAGAGAGAGCAGCACTACAGCGGCTTCCTGGTTTCCATGCCTACCACAAGGGCTGTTCAGTTCGGAGCATGCTCAGTCCGCCTTGCCCTCCCCTCCGTAACAATTGCCAGTGAGCCGGGGAGGAGAGGAGAGCGCTCACACACACACACACATACTTGTCACACACACACACGCGCGCACCACCCCGGCACACAGTAGGAGGGGGACGGTGGAAGGAGAGGCAACCTGCCGCGTGTAACAGGAGCTCAAGACGACTTTACACTGCCACTGTTAGACTGGCTCATCACCACACACACACACACACACACACACACACACACACACACACACACACACACGAGGCAACACAGAGGCAGCACACACACTCTCACCACAAAGGTAAGTCCACGTGTCCGGCGTTTCTGGCTAGTTTTGTGTCTCTTTTGTATATTGATATCTGTAGTATTTTTTTGATTACTTTAATATTACACACACACACACACACACACACACACACGCACACACACTCACTCATTCTTATTTCAACACACGCTTAATCTTTAATTCTCTCTGGATTGATTCTCAATCTCAATTGAAATGATGTAACAGCTCCTCTGTTTACAGCGCCAGCCAATGGAGTCAATCAACCCCTGGGCGAACCAGCAGGGCACAGTGTCCTGGATAGAAGTAATCTCCTTACACTCTTAATAAGAAACACGGAGGAGGAAGAACACGTTTCATTCAGTGTGTCCTTGTTCACCACAAATTTGAGGCTATAGAGTGTGAAATGAGTAAAATATGGAAGAAACACCAAACAATAACAATAATCCTGTCATGATTCACATATCCTATATATATATGGACTGCCTACATCCATTGCAATATGTGAATTTCCTCCTGAACTGTAGATGACTCCATGCCACAGAGGGCATACCCCATGTGTTTTTTATGGGGTGTTTTTTTTAGATCCAGTTAAATACACAATATACAAGGAGCACGCAGCCGCCATTAAAGAAAGAGGAGAAGAGAAAGAACGGCGCATCAATAACATTAACGGCCGAGGGCCACGCGGTTTTTCCCATGCTTGCTGGACTTTTCATGGCTTTGTTGCTGCAGCTCCAGGTCCATGGGCAACAAAAAGGGAAAAAGAGATAAAAAAAACCGTGGCTTCCACTTGTGGTGGGTATTTGGCCACCGGCACAATGTTTGTTAGCGCTGCACACTAGTGCTGCATCTTGCCGGGAGTGTTTTCCGGCAGGGCTATATGGAGGCCTGAGGCTAATCTTCCCAGAGTCCAAGGCAACCCCGCTGACACCGGGGCTTCCTGGGGCGCGGTGGTGTGGGGGGAGGAGAACGGCTACCCAGAGCCGAGGCATCACCGCGAGGCCACGAGGGCAGAAGGCCGCCGCGCGTGTGTCTGGTGTGTCAATTATGTCATCAGTGTTGCTTGTGTTTGAATGTGCATCATTTGTTGGCATGATGATTGTTTGTGTGTGGGTTTTAGGGCAGGAAAAGGGCTATGTGAGTGAGAGAAAGGGAATGTGTGTGTTGTGTGTGTGTGTGTGTGTGTCTATGTGTGTGTGTGTGTGTGTGTGTCTATGTGTGTGTGTGTGTGTGTGATATTGCTATGCCATACTGTGTGTTTTGTATTTATGTGTGCATATTTTGCGTGTGTGTGTGTGTGTGTGTGTATGTTTTGCGTGTGTGTGTGTCTCTGTGTGTGTGTGTGTGTCTATGTGTGTGTGAGCGTGCGTGTGTGTGCGTGTGTGTCTATGTGTGTGTCTATGTGTGTGTGAGCGTGTGTGTGTGTGTGTGTGCGTGCGTGCGTGCGTGTGTGTGTGTTGAAAATCAATGTGATTATTTGTATAACGACAGCACAGCAGCACCATATGCTCATACGACGACGGTGTTATCAAACGACCGCTTAATAAATCTCCCTCCGCATAGTACACACCACACTGGTAGCTCACACGCACACACACACACACACACATAGTAGCTTGGTTTGGTTGGTCCAGGCTCAGTAATCTAGCACTAGTGAGAGAGAGAGAGAGAGACACACACACACACACACACACACACACACACACACACACACACACACACACACACACACACACACACACACACACACACACACACAGACACCCACACACACACACACACACACACACACACACACACACACACACACACACACACACACACACACACACCACACACACACACACACACACCACACACACACACACACACACATACACACATACACACGTCATACCACCACCAAAGGCACATAGACACATAGACACATAGACACTCAATGCACGTCTCGGCAGTAGGCAAACGTTTACATGTAGCCAAGGGCGCACACAAAACAAAGCATTGTGTGCTTTTCCCCTGGGGGTCCGTGGGGGGGTGGGGGGGGCTGTAACAGTAACAACAGCTATTGTGCTGCGGCACATGGGGTCCACCACAGTGGATGTGCTCCGATCTGTGCTTTATTAGGGGGGTGGGGGGGGGGGCGGCGACATAGCTCATTCAATACCAGACACGCCACTGTGGTCTCGCCCATTAAGTGGTCAACCACGAATGTGCGTTGGTTGTCGAAAGGTCCCCTTGGTTACGGTGCAGGATGGCCTGGTATGCTGGCTATCTGGTGATGGCTACCTGCTCGTGTCAGCTCCCGGTATGTCTCTGCGCCCGCCACCTGCATGGCGTTTAGGGTTTTTACATGATTCTTCGAGCCCGGGCCTCTCTCTCTTTCTCTCTCTCTCTCCCTCTCTCTCTCTCTTTCTGTAATAGGCTAATCCGTGACTCACCGTGAGAGCAGAGCGAAGGTCCACTGAATTATTGAGCCATTGGCGGAGCGCTCATAAATTATTTTCGCCGTTGTTGCCGAGTAAGCGCGGCCACTCTGCATCGGGGTCACCTGGACCTTTGGCACCCGGTGTCCTGAACGGGAACGGGGCATTATTGTACCGGGCCTCGACACAAACACACACACCCACACACACACACACACACACCACACACACACACACACACACACACACCCACACACACACACACAACACACTACAAAGGTTGTGTGGGGCGCACGCTACGGGGGACTGAGGAAGAGGAGGAACATGCTCGTTCTGGATGCGTTCCGCGGACATCTGACTGAGCCCGTAAAAAGTCAGGTGCGAGCAATGAACGGTGATCTTGTGATCATACCAGGGGGAATGACAAGCCAGCTACAGGTGTTGGACGTTGTTGTGAACAAGCCTTTCAAGGATAACCTGCGAAAGAAATACACAGAGTGGCTCCTGTCTGGCAACCACGCACTCACACCGACCGGGAAAATACAGAAGCCGTCAGTCCGTCTACTGTGTGAATGGATCCTGCATGCATGGGATGCTGCTTCCTCACAGAGCATCATCCGTGGCTTTAAAAAATGTTGCATCTCCAATGCATTGGACGGCAGTGAGGATGACGCGCTTTGGGAGGAGCCGGTGGAAGCGGAGCAGCTGGGGAGCGATGACAGCGAGAGCGAACACAGCGGGGCAGAGGACGTGTGTGAGGGATAGAGAGACATCGGAGGAGAAGTTTGGCGAATTTTAGTTAAGTTTAGTTAAATATGTGGCCTGTATTTTCTCTGTTATTTAAAAATGTTCCCAATGTTGCTTGATTATTGCTTGATATTATTTTGAATCATACTGTACATATTTTGCCTTGAAAGTGCCGTGGCCTTTACCGGCATTATTATTATTGTCATTAATATAACAAGTGTTTAATTCACTGTGTTTTTAATATTGTTATTTTAAAATAAAATGAAGTTCTTTGTTCTGCAAATCTGGTCTGAAAATCTTTTTTTCTAAATGTTTGTGTTGAAAAACGGGGGGTCGTCTTATAATCAGGGTCGTCTTATATTCGGACCAATACGGTATTATCAGGGTCTTATAATCAGGGTCGTCTTATATTCGGACCAATACGGTAATAATAATAATAATAATAATTAGTATTATTATTATTATTATTATTAGTATTATTATAAACAAAGACAATGCATCCGCAGTTAATGCGATTTATTAAAAAACATGTAAAACAAAAAATGTATTCATGACATAATAATTATCCCGTTTCAAATATTATTTGAAACGGGATAAAAGCTGCTGGGTGAGCTCAAGCCATATATTGTCTAGATATGCATGCTTTAATGAGCCTTGTCTCTCTCTTCTCTCTCTCTCTCTCTCTTGTCTCTCTCTTCTCTCTCTCGTCTCTCTCTCTTGTCTCTCTCTTCTCTCTCTCTCTCTCTCTGTCTCTCTCTCTCTCTCTCTCTCTCTGTCTCTCTCTCCTCTCTCTCTCTCTCTCTCTCTCTCTCTCTCTCTCTCTCTCTCTCTCTCTCTCTCTCTCTACCTCCTCTCTCTCTCCTCTCTGTCTACCTCCTATCTCTTGTCAAACAAAGATGGATGTTTAAATCCACTGCATGTGTCTACACACACACACAGACCATACTATTCTCTTTTATATGTGTGTCTAAGGCAAAACTAGTTGGTAGACATGTTAGTTGATAGTTTAAGCTCGTGCTGTGTATTGAGCTAGATCTGTGTGTGTGAGTGAATAACACTATTTAAATTAGAATTACAATTAAATACAAAACACTATTAAACATTACTAATAAATATTAAATGAACAATATCAACAAATAACAATTTAACAATAAATAAGTTACAGTACTACTACTAATAATAAATAACAGCAAACAAAGCAAGTGAAAACTACTCTACACTACTCTGCATATTCTACATCCACCTGTGCACACAATCAACAATTTTTCGATGAAAACCCGCTAAACACGATCAGAACCCGCTAAACACGATCAGAACCCGCTAAACACGATCAAAACCCGCTAAACACGATCAGAACCCGCTAAACACGATCAGAACCCGCTAAACACGATGTAAACAAGCTTGAATCCTCTGTCTCCTCCTACAACTCTTTTGCGCAACTCTTCCGCGCAACCCCTTCGGGTTTACCGTAATACCCCTATATGGTTGGAAAGCGTTCTCTGCTTTCAGAAACCATTGGAATTTCTTCGATCGCACAAACGGTCTAGGAGTTACGGTAGTTTGAAAAAAGCGAGTAATGGGAGCGCCGCGCTCCCTTCGGTCGTGGCACCGAAATGAGGCACCGAAATATGCGTTTTGATTCGGTACGGTAGGTACCGGTCGTACGGGAACTGGTGCCATAGTGGTACCCATCCCTAGTCATAATAGTGGGAACTACATTGAAACTACATTGATCAGGCGTTCTCCCATTTTATATTTCAGCAGAAAGTTAGCGATGAGCTGGAGGTATGACATCAGTTGGAGCAAAGGATTTCATTGGTCAAACGTATATTTACGTAGGCGGAAATCCACACAAATGTTCCACAGGGGTGTGCAAGAGTTCATAGGAACCCAAAAAACAGTTTTTATGAATTTCCATGTGATGTTTCAACACACACACACGCACGCACGCACGCACACACACACACACACACACACACACACACACACACACACACACACACACACACACACACACACACACACACACACATACACACACACACACACACACACACACACACACACACACACTATACACACACACACACACACACACACACACACACACACTATACACACACTATACACACAAACTGTACCATCCCATTTGTCTTACATCTTATCGATCTCTCTGTCGTCTGTCATGCTCAACAATGCTATAGTTCTCCTCCACGCTGACACTCGCACAGTGGGTTAATTGCACATGTCTATAGGACACACACACACACACACACACATAGACACACACACACACACACACCACACAACAACAATTAACACAACACACATCTCCTGTGTTCTACGAACTCACTCATGACGCTTCTTCTCTTCTCCTGTCCTGCCCTAACATGACCCCACACACAAGACCAAACAATCATAATGACCAAACAAAAAGGCACATCGTTCGACGTAGTCCTGAACACACACAAACAATCATCATGCCAACAAATGATGCACATTCAAACACAAGCAACACTGATGACATAATTGACACACCAGACACACGCGCGGCGGCCTTCTGCCTGTGGCCTCGCGGTGATGCTGGCTCTGGGTAGCCGTCTCCTCTCCCCCACACCACCGCCCCCAGGAGCCCCGGTGTAGCGGGGTTGCCTTGGACTCTGGGGAGATTAGCCTCAGCCTCCATATGCCTCCGCAAACACTCCGGCAGATGCAGCAGCATATTGTCAGCGCAACACATTGTGCCGGTGGCCAAAATACCCACACAGTGGAAGCCTGTTCTCTTTTCCCTTTTTTGCCATGGACTGGAGCTGCACACACAGCATAAAGTCAGCAGCATAAGGCTCGTCGTTAATGTGAGCATACTAACGGTTGCTCTCTGCTCAGTTTCTTGTCTAATTGTTTGAATTGTGGCTCGTTTCTATATTCCTCTTATCTCTCTTGATGTGGCGGCTGCGTGTCTTCTGCTGTTCTATATGGTTCACTGCTCAGTCTAGTTAACTGATCATTCGTTCAAAAAGTGACTTTTAAAAGACAAACACTCTCACACTCATAGACAAAACACTGGGGGTATGCCGCTCTAGCTGCTTGCAAGCTCGCAGCCAGATCACTCTTACAGTTTTCAGTGATTGAATACTCTTCCATTCTTTGTCATTAATTGGTGGACTCGTTATGGCAAGGAAGTCTTCCTTGTAAAATCATATATTTACATTATTTGGCATCATATATGATATGTGAATCATGACAGGATTATTGTTATTGTTTGGTGTTTCTTCCATATTTTACTCATTTCACACTCTATAGCCTCAAATTTGTGGTGAACAAGGACACACTGAATGAAACGTGTTCTTCCTCCTCCGTGTTTCTTATTAAGAGTGTAAGGAGATTACTTCTATCCAGGACACTGTGCCCTCGGTCTCGAGTAGCATGCGTGCGCTGGTTTCTATTAAGAGTGTAAGGAGATTACTTCTATGGGTTTCGCCCAGGGGTTGATTGACTCCATTGGCTGGCGCTGTAAACAGAGGAGCTGTTACATCATTTCAATTGAGATTGAGAATCAATCCAGAGAGAATTAAAGATTAAGCGTGTGTTGAAAGGTGGCCAAAACGGTGACACAGCAGCCCCTGTGTGTGCGTGTGTGTGGGTGCTTGTCGGGGTGAGGTGAAAATTTGAAAGCTGGCGGGGAAGGAGCTGGAGCTGTTGTGGTACCAACTAGATATGGTTGGGCTCACCTCCATGCACAGCACCAGTTCTGGAACCCAACTCTTCCAGAGTTGCTCAGGGTGTGAGGCGCTGGGCGGGTTTTGGGATACTCACAAGTCCCCGGCTGAGTGCTGATGCGTTGGAGCTCTGTGGTCGATGTTTTGGACACTCGGGTGAAGAGAGGAGCAGAGCTGTCAACTGATCACCACCTGGTGGTGAGTTGGATCAGATGGCGCGGGAGGCTGCCAGACAGACCTGGTAAACCCAAACGTGTAGTGAGGGTGAACTGGGAACGTCTGGTGGAAGCCCCTGTCCGTAGGGTCTTTAACTCCCACCTCCGGAAGAACTTCTCGTGCATCCCGGGGGAGGTTGGGGACATGGAACCTGAGTGGGCCATGTTCAGAGCCTCTATTGTAGAGGCTGCTAAAACCTGTCGTCGTGGCGGCAACCCAAGAACCCGTTGGTGGACACCAGCGGTGAAGGAAGCCGTCAGGCTGAAGAAGGAGGCCTTTCGGGCCTGGTTGGCCCAGGGGTCTCCTGAAACAGCAGACAGGTACCGGGAGGCCAAAAGGACCGCAGCTTCAGCGGCCACTGAAGCAAAAACCCGGTTGGCCTCAAGGAGGTTCTGGCAAACTGTCCGGCGACTCAGGAAGGGAAAGCAGGGCTTGGCTCAGGCTGTGCTCAGTCGGGGAGGAGAACTGCTGACCCAGACTGAGGATATTGTCGGGCGGTGGAAAGAACACTTTGAGGAGCTCCTGAACCCGACCAGTACGTCCTCTGGGGAAGAGGCAGAATCTGAAGACTCTGGGGAGGTCTCACCCATATCCTTGGTAGAGGTCGCTGAAGTAGTCAAAAAGCTCTTCAGTGGCAAGGCGCCAGGTGTGGATGAGATTCGCCCTGAGATGCTGAAGGCTCTGGACATTGTCGGGCTGTCGTGGCTGACACGCCTAGTCAATGTAGCGTGGAGGTCGGGGACAGTACCTGTGGAGTGGCACGACCCTATGACCGTGTCCCCCGGTGTGTGTGTGTGTGTGTGTGTGTGTGTGTGTGTGAGTGTGTGTGTGTGTGTGTGTGCCTGTCTGTTGTTGTGGGTGTGTGATGAGAGAGAGAGAGAGAGCGAGAGAGAGAGAGAGAGCGAGAGAGAGAGACGAGAGAGAGAGAGAGAGAGAGAGAGAGAGAGAGAGAGAAGAGACAGAGATAGGAACAACAATAAAGGCGGCGGCTTCCTGGTTTCCATGAGCTCTACCAGCTATTCACTATGCGCTACGCTAATCAGTTTCGCGCAGGCCAGTGGTCTTCTATTGTCCTGCATTGCTGCGCGTCCCCTCGAGTGATTGGACTCTGCCCGTAAGTATGTTATTCTGCTCTCTCAGCGTCACCGTTTCTGTTTGTGATTTTCATGGACAGAATCTCAAGGCACAACGCAACCAAGGAGAGTGTCCAATTTGAGGAATTGCATCAGAATTGCATCCCTGCTCTTTGCAGACAATGTGGTTCTCTTTGGGTTCATATGACCTCCAGCATGCACTGGGGCAGTTTGAGTTTAATGAGAGGGATGAGAGCCAGATTTCTTAAGACCACGCCCCTTGCAACAGAGCCGCCATGATGTCCCACAAACAAAGCTTGTCCCGCGTTGTTGTGTTCATAGATTAGACTACAGCTACATTTAGTTAGAACAACATGGTTCTTAGATGCGCTTGGGGAACGTGCAATAATGACCACAGATATCCACAGAGATGTGGGGACGTGTTACAATTTGCTCGCAGGATTTGGAGTATCCATTTCTGTTTCATTTAGTATATTTAACATACATGCGCTTGAGAGCTCTTTTTTGGAACATGGTTCTTAGATGCGCTTGGGGAACGTGTTACATTTAGTTAGAACAACATGGTTCTTAGATGCGCTTGGGGAACGTGTTACATTTAGTTAGAACAACATGGTTCTTAGATGCGCTTGGGGAACGTGTTACATTTAGTTAGAACAACATGGTTCTTAGATGCGCTTGGGGAACGTGCTACATTTAGTTAGAACAACATGGTTCTTAGATGCGCTTGGGGAACGTGTTACATTTAGTTAGAACAACATGGTTCTTAGATGCGCTTGGGGAACGTGCTACATTTAGTTAGAACAACATGGTTCTTAGATGCGCTTGGGGAACGTGTTACATTTAGTTAGAACAACATGGTTCATAGATGCGCTTGGGGAACGTGTTACATTTAGTTAGAACAACATGGTTCTTAGATGCGCTTGGGGAACGTTTCATCCAGATTTGGAGTATCCATGCAGTCTGCAGGACTTGTTTTTAATACATGGATAGAGCTTATGTATTTTAAATTTGGACAACTACATATGGCCTCATACGATAGACATGATGATAGGACTTTGACTGCTGATCATGCCGTTTACCTGCTATAAGAAACAAGACGTCTAATCGGAATTTGAGATTTGACCAATGGCTCTCCATCCGTGGGATAGACTTATATTGTGAGAAGTAAATTTCCTCACACCTCTCTTAGTGTATCAATTAATTATTATTCACGCCCAGATGAGATAGGATAAGAGAATCGATAGAGAAGATCCAGAGGAGGTGACGCGCGAGTCGTGGCACAGTGGGCTTGTAGAGAGTGAAGCGATGAATAGGGCTGATAATGAGAGGCTAGCATAGCGCGCGGTAGATAAGGGCCTATTAGTGCGGATGTATGCCGTGTGTGTGTGTGTGTGTGTGTGTGTGTGTGTGTGTGTGTGTGTGTGTGTGTGTGTGTGTGTGGATCTGCATGGCTGAACTTTCTCAATGGCGTCCCGAGCCGGACAGGTAGAGGAGACGTCTCTCGGCAGGTCAGTTCTCATGCGGTAGGTCCTCATACAGTCTCATACAGCCTACAGACAGCACCGTTACCTCTCGTCGTAGGACTGGTACCCCCCATAGTGTTGTCCACACAACACAGTGGTTTTTATGATGTACTTAAAACACTGAAAGTTCACAAGTGCAACAATCAAATGGTTGATAGCGACTCCACACATCAATTTACAGCAGCGCTGACACAAAAAGCTACAAAGCTAGCTTATTAGTTAAAATTCTAAGGTTTATTTGTCACCTATTTCAGTGTACAGGTAGCCTGGAAATCCAGACCCACATCTAGAAAGCTGTAGGTCTGGTAATGAGTAATGAAAATGGCCCAACTCGAGGGGCGGCACCAAGCATGCGTTTGAAAATATCACTGCACGCGCATCGCCGCGGGGGGGGGGGGGGGGGGGGGGGTCTGGTAATGAGGGCCCAACTCGAGGGGCGGCACCAAGCATGCGTTTGAAAATATCACTGCACGCAATTGGATAACACTACGACCAATCAGAAGAATACACGGGGTGACGTATCCAGAGAGACGGAAACAAGTTTGTTTTGGAGAATAGTTTGACAGAGAGACGTAAATGTAGCCTAATGGAAATGGAGCCACTAAACGACTTTTGCCGTTTTTGCAAGCAGAATATGAGAATAGTTGGTTTGTACAGATACTCAGTCAACATTTTCACGCTTACACAAGTGTCGTGATAATCCGGATAGAGAGACACTGTATAGGGAGAATAACAGAGATGGAGATAGAGATCGAATTAAACACTTGGATACTGATCCAAGATTTTATTATGAAGTTTTCACAAATGAAACCAACTTGTGTTTTCAGTCTTGAGTGTCATTTGAGTGCTTTCAGCTTTATTTACTTTTTTTTTTACACAAAGACTCTTGCTA
The DNA here is from genome assembly GCA_002895965.2 of Coryphaenoides rupestris. NCBI lineage: Eukaryota > Metazoa > Chordata > Actinopteri > Gadiformes > Macrouridae > Coryphaenoides > Coryphaenoides rupestris. Next base: position 15,960 of record PIJE02001874.1, on the reverse strand, counting down.
TGGCTGTTGACGGTCCGTGGAGGTCCGAGGAGGATGGAGGTGAGGAAGAGGAAGGGAGATGAGACAGGGGGATGAGGCACACGTCTTCCTCATGCTGTTATATGATCTGTAGTGCGGGAACCGGAGGAGTGGTACCCGGTCATGCCTGGCTGCCGCTCTCAATCATGTGTGTGCGTCTGTGCGTGTGTGCGTGTGTGTGTATTGTATACCGTATGTGTGTGTGTGCACGTGTGTGTGCTTGTTTGTCGTAGCCTATATAGAGTGTGTATGCATGGTTGTGTGTATGTGTGTGTGTGTGTGTGTGTGTGTGTGTGTGTATGTGTGTGCACACATACAGTATGTATATGCTATATTTGCATATAATTGGTTTATTTTTTGTATGAATGAAATAAGAGGGTGTGTCCCACATTCACATGTATTCTGTATGTTCCACTTTGTCTTTATGGTTTTGCCTGCCTCTGCTTTGTGTGTGCGTGTGTTTGATGTAGCATATATAGTGTGTGTATGCATGTGTGTGTGTGTATGTGTGTGTGCGTCTGTGTGTCTGTGTGTGCGTGTGGTGTGTGTGTGTGCTGTGTGTGTGTGTGTGTGTGTGTGGGTCCCGTCGACTTGTATGAACCACTGGTTTAGATAGATGAGATGAGGATATTAGCATTATACAATTATTTAAAAAATGAATTTTAATTATATTATTGAAATAAATAGCATTGTAGATTATGTTGGAAACAAGAAGCAGGGGCACATGTAGAACACATAGTGGTCACCAGCCTCTCTCGCCCCACCGCTAAGGCACAGGAGACAGGAGGCTGCCAGACTCACAGAGGCTGGACTGGCTGACTGATTACACTCACTCATATACTCTCTCTCTCTCTCTCTTCTCTGTCTTACTCTCTGTGTCTCTCTCTGTCTCCCTCCCTCTCTCTTTCTATCTCTCACTCTTTCTTTCTATCTCTCTCTGTCTCTCTGTCTCTGTCTCTCTATGTGTGTCTCTCTTCTCTCTCTCTCCATCTCTCTATGTCTCTCTATATGTCTCTGTTTGAGAGCAGTAAATCTATCTTCTAGTTCTAGTCTGCTTTTAACCTTTGCGTAAACCTTGTATTTTGAGCACTGAGACCGTATACTCTATCATTTACAATACAGATTCCCATTTGTTGGCTGAAAATGACTGGGCTTTTGTGGTGTGAATTATGTACTTTTGAGGCAATTTTTTGTGAATAATTCAAAAGATGGTATGGGATGGTGAAATGGAAGTGTATGGGATTGTTTACAAGTTTAATTAGGTGTGTTGACTGTATACTATTTCTGCTCCGCTCCATTCAACACGATTATTTAGACTTTACTGCAGAGCTCTGGGTCTCTGGATGTCTGTGTCTCTCTCTCTCTGGGTGTCTGGGTGTGTGTGTGTGTGTGTGTGTGTGTGTGTGTGGTGTGTGTGTGTGTGTGTGTGTGTGTGTGTGTGTGTGTGTGTGTGGGTGTGTGGTGTGTGTGTGTGTGTGTGTGTGTGTGTGTGTGTGGTACCTCAGGACAGGACACATAAAAACTCATCCCCAGCTGGTTTGGCTGTCTGATGTGTGATTTCCTTGCCAACCACGGGGCCATTGAGAGACACAATGCAGCCCTTTGATAATTAGCTGGAAGGACTGAGACAATCAATTGAATGTCGGTTGGTTGTGTGGTATGTGCATATGAGTGTGTGTGTGCGTGTGTGTGTGTGTGTTGTTAACAGTTGTTATTGTTGCATAGGTGTGTTTTGAGTGTATGTATTTGTGTGAGATAGGGCTGAACGATACGGTAAAATAATCACATTACGATAATTTTTTTACAGATATTGTGTTTTGCGATATGATTCACTTTTAGTGGGAATAAAATAACTGAAAAAAACATGACGACAATATCACAACATGACACTTTTGGGGTCTGTACCAAGAAAACATTTATATTTGTTATGCATTTATATTTACAGATTTTACCCGTATCGAAAGAATTGCAGCTCCCGTGATTTCGATATTGCACTAAGTTGGCTACGGGGCAATTTCGAGATTATGTTGGTGAATTGTTCATCCCTAGTGTGAGTGTTGTTGATGTGTTGTGTGTACGGACACATGGAGTGGTTGAGCCTAACCCTGGGACACAGCAGCACACAGGACAGGAGCCATCAGACCCATCAGACCCAGGCACAGACATACAGCCCCATGTGTTTGTGTAGCCCTGAATCTACTGACAACATGTCCTGTTTAGTTTTGCTTGCAAGGACAAAAGGTATCAGAGCTGATTCTTCAAATAGTTTGGATACCTCTACACATTCACTGCATTACAGGGTCATGTGTGAGTGTGTGTGTGTTGTGTGTGTGTAGGGGCTATAGTTTCAGGTAATTCAGCTCTCTGTCTATCTCATCCTGCCTGTTTCCTATTTAGAAGAGGCTAGAGAATGCTGTATACCTCCGTGATGGGGACAAAATACACTTGTATGGTTAGCCTGAAGGACCAATATAATGCAGAGGCTGGGGGTTAGCATGGGAACTGGCACACATTCCTGTGTGTGTGTGTGTGTGTGTTTGTGGTGTGTGTGTGTGTGTGTGTGTGTGTGTGTGTGTGTGTGTGTGTGTGTGTGTGTGTGTGTGTGTGTGTGTGTGTGTGTGTGTGTGTGTGTTGACGTGCACACGTGCAGGCTTGCTTCTTCTGTCAGACCTCCATCGTGAACCAACTAATAAGGTTTGTTTTACCAGGTCGAACGCTGCAAACGATGCAATAACATTATCGCTGGCAAGGCGATTCCATGTGTGGGCTTCCTATAGGCCTACCCCCAGAAGGGAGCACCTTAATGGATGCCTATGGACGTGAACTAGCAACACCAGCAGCCACGATGACCCACAAACCTAATTATTCAACTTTCCATCCATCTTTATTGAGTCTCATAGGATGGAGGGGAGACAGGGCCCAGTGTTAACAGACCATTATGCACCAGTTAGTAAAGGAAATCACATGACCTACATACATTCACCGTTTAAAACATGGACGTTCACTTCTGCATGTGTGTTTTAAAAGCATTTGCGAGGGGGGAAAAACTACTAATCTTCATCAACTCTACATGAATATGCATGTCGCTTGTTTGTGTGAGTGCACCTGCGGGAGGTAGATGTGTGTGTGTGTGTGTTTGTGTGTGTGTGCATTCACCGGGTACACATGTGAGTGTATATCTACAGTGTGTATCTCCATCCTGCAACGAGATTGTATAATTAAAAGCCTGTGCTGCCGGTAGCAATGCAAACATAAATTGCTGTCTGCAGCCGTACAGTGCCTGGTGTGTCAGCCCAGCCCTCCTAATAGGAAGCCATGAAATCCAATTTACCTGTCAATCTATCCATCTATTGTAGACATAGCGAGCCAAGACACACACACAAACACAGACACACACACACACACACACACACACACACACACACACACACACACACACACACACACACACACACACACACACACACACACACACACACACACACACACACACACACACACACACACACACACACACACACACACAAGCCCTGCGACACTCTTAACATAGTCAGGAATCGCCATGACAACAGTCCACTCACACCATCCCCATTGTGTCGCATTGTTGCCACAGTTCTGGCTTGCAGGAGTAACTAAGTAACAAAGTAGGCATGTCAAAAAAGCTTAATATGCATGCATACATGTATTTACTTATTTGAGAAGAAAACAATAAGGTACATATTGCACATCTATTTTTAAGTAGATTTTTAGTAGTAAGTGTTCTGTGTTGACCTACTCAAAATCACTGTTAAACATTCATTGTTGAATCTTCAGGGGGGCCGAAGTGAGTTCTACGGCATAATAATAGTGATGCCAAGGCTTTGAAATGTATCAGGGAACAGGAAACCATTTCAAACACAGACCATGATAATAATCCTCCATCAGGGTGGAGGAGGTGGGTCACCCCAGCTCTTTATCATCGGACAGGAGGAGGAGGAGGAGGAGGAGGAGGAGGAGGCTAGCTCATTAAACATTCCCCCAACCAAAACATTTTCAATTCTTCGGGCTGCCCAGCGAGAGCTCGTCCGCCATGCGTGGGAGGCTAAAGTGCTGACGCCGCTGTCATGGAAAGATTTCAAACGCAAGCGATCTTTATGGTAAAAGGAGGACGCTCAGTCGCACTTCAGATAGATCAATATTAACACAACAATAGGAGGAGGGGGGGGCAAGCTCTTTCATCGCCTTTCTGATGCCTACTAGGGTATTCTAATGCAGAGTATCCACATAGAGGACCCGCACAGACTTTCAAAAGCCGTGGAGCGCAAGGTCATTGTGTGCTCGGCCTTAAAGGCGACGACGGCCATCTCCATCCAGTCATTCAGCGGGCGGAGGGATCTGAGGGTGAATTTCGACTTCAAAATGCTCGCCCCGCCGTGAAGCTGCTGTGACATAACCCGGGCGAAGTCGCGCACTCTCGGGGAGGTCATTTGCGGCTCATTGAACGCAGGCCAGGCGCCAGAGAGGAGGAAAGGCTTTGAGAGGAAACCTTGGGATAAAAAATGAATGCGAGGCTATCATGCGATTTGCTCATCCAGAGAAAGCCTTTGTCTGAAAAAAGATTGGTTGTAAAACAAAGACTTTCGTTTCGGGTGAAAAGTCCTAACAATTAATTCCCCCTCAACAAAAGCCTGTGACACGTGACACAAAAAGGCATTTTCCAGAGGAGGAATTGCCACCAGTCTGTACCAAGTAGATTACGCCGGCATTGCTTGGCAAGGTCTGGTTCTGTTTTATTTCCACAACAAAAGACACAAACTAAACTGCGCACAACAGAGCGCTTTAGTTCTACTGCCTTGCTTCTCCACCGCACGATAAGAGCAGAGAAAATATTCAGCGCCGCTGTCACAATGTTTTCGCTCGTGCCCACAGACACCGCGGTCTCCATCTCAGCAGATTGTGAAAGTATGTGTCAGAGAAAGAGAGAGTGAGTGTGTGTGTGTGTGTGTGTGTGTATGTGTGTGTGTGGTGGGTGGGGAGCTAATCTCCATGTCCCCCGCGAGCCAAGTCCCCCCGAGGAAATGAGGACGCATGATTAGAAAAGCGATGCATGCGCTTAAGCCACTTACTTGTCTTTTCCAGCAGCATGTTGCACTGGCAGCCCCCCTGCCCCCACACCCCCCCCCCCCCCCCCCAAGACCTACCAACCCCCTGCTCTGCCACCGTCACACCTGAGCCCCCCTGCCTCGTTAAAGGCATGCATATTCATCAAGGATCATGGGCCTAATGAGTAATATGCCCCCTGACCCGATTCCTAATGGTCAACTAAGCTAATTGTTCAGCACAAGGTTGCTTGTGTGGAGACAGACACAGACACACACACACACACACACACACACACACACACACACACACACACACACACACACACACACACACACACACACACACACACACACACACACACACCACACACACAACACACACACACACACACACACACGTACACAAAGAACCACTTTTGACATTGACAGAATAATGGCTTTAACAATGGCTCTAATGCGTTTTGTCACCACATCGCCGGCGCTGGCATCATTACACTGAATGGAAAGTGCCATCGAAGAACAAGAGATGTGCTCTGCGCTTCTTGTTCTCCGTGACAAAGTGCTTTCCAAATACTAGCAGCACACTCTCTCTGAGTGGGGTTGGATAATAGTGCGGATGGATACTTTCTCAATTATGTTCTCTGTTCTGAATCCAGATATTGTACTACAGAGTTCCCTGCATCATCGATAGTGGGGGATGCTAGGTTCTAGCACTGGCACCACCAGCAGTTATTAGCGTCCAATCCTCTCTGCCAAATAGTAAAAGTAATAGAGTGAGATGGCTGAGATACGGATGTTTTGAGAGGCTTCTGGGGGGCATGATTTTTTTAACTAAACCTTTGAAACTAGGAACATAACAGCAGCCCAAAGTGAAAGTAATTGAAAGGATGTTGGCAAGAGGAAAAATAACCCCCAGAAAAATAGATGGTTAGTGAAAAATGACAGGGGAGGGCGAGGGAGAGGGGAGAGCACACAGCTGGGTGTCCCTCTGTGTCTTTTCCTCGTGGCTCCAGCAGATGATGTCTGTGTGTGTGTGTGTGTGTGTGTGTGTGTGTGTGTGTGTGTGTGTGTGTGTGTGTGTGTGTGTGTGTGTGGTGGTCAGTGGAGGAGGTCAAACACTCTGGGGGAGCGTTACACCGTGCCAAGAAGCTGTCAGTCGGGGCCGCAACACTCTGCTGCACGGTTGAGGGGAACCACACAGCCTCACAGGACCGCCAGCGTTTGCCAGAGGGAACTTTAACCAGTGACCATGGCGTCCTAGGTTCTTCTGTCCTCCAGAACACATGTTAGCGATGGAGGCAGGTTCCAAAGCGAGGCTAGAGCCATTTAGCATGAACAAATGAGATAATAGAAGTGTATCCGCTTTGAATGATGAGGAAATGTAATTACCATACACAAGTTCAAATTAAATATGAAAAAATTAAGAGGAATATAAACAGGTAATGGATAAAATAGTAATTTGAATGTCATTTGAATGTTGGCTTGTAAGATGGTAAGTGGTAGTTAAACAACTGCTTTTCGAGTCTCGTTCTCGCATTTCGACAAGGTTCTGAATGTGTGTGTGTGCGTGTGTGTGTCTGTGGGTGCATGGGTACATGCAGTGCAAAAGGACACCAGTAATTAAGTGTTCCATTAACATTTGCAGCATCTCTATGGAGAGGCTCCTAGGTTGTGTGCGCCTGCCCCAGTTGGACAGTACTTAATTACTCAGTAGGCCTGATAGTAATTAGCAGGTGTCTAAAATGGACACTGAGACATAAATACTGTTGCCACTGTTCTCCCCGCCTAATGACATGTCATTGGCCACATGTATCTCTGTTGGTGAGCTTATGTGTCGGACACACACACACACCTCTCTCTACCCCTCTCTCTCTCTCACACACACACACACACACACACACACACACACACACACACACACACACACACACACACACACACACACACACACACACACACACACACACACACACACACACACACACACACACACACACACACACACACACACACAAACAGTAAGTGCCTCACACATACCTCTCTCTACCTCTCTCGCTCTCTATCTCACACACACACACACCAACACACACAGTATGTGCCTCACACACACACCCCTCTCTCACACACACACACACACACACTCACACTCACACACACAAAGTCTGTGCCTCACACACACACACACACACACACACACACACACAGATGCTGCCTGATCCCAGTCTCATGTGCTACAGCATGTGGGTGTGTGTGTGTGAGTGATGATCTTCACGTGACTTCATGTGCCCCCTCTGGACGGGACACAGCAACACAGGTGAGTCCTAGGAGCGCCTGGGCGGGGGGGGCACCCGGGGAGGGGGAGGAGGGGGGGGGATGGGGTGGAGGGTGTTGCTAGTTAAAAAGAGGCTGCTGCTGACAACTTAGCTGGAACCAACAGCCATCAAATCGCCAAGTACTGCGGTCAGTATTAGAACAATTATACTGTTGATGGGTTTTCTGATGGGTTTTTGTTTTTTTTCCTTGTTCCATTTAAAGCGGCGATAATAAATCATGAGTAACGGGCTCGCCATCAACCTGCCCGGAAAAAAAAACACGCAGGTCCCATCTGCCATTTATCACGTGCTCCAGATTTTCAGGATTTTCCCTGCCGCAGCCTTTACACATAGCCTACATAGCGGCAGGTTTTCGCTTCAAGGTTCAGCTTTCAGTGTATGTACAAATAATATGTCTGCTTGGCTTGCAACACAAGCGCAGCCTCTACACACACACACACACACACACACACACACACACACACACACACACACACACACACACACACACACACACTCACACACTCCCCTGGCATGGTGCCATCTATGCTAATAACACGACTCTCTAGCCTAGTGGAGGAGCTTCAAAAAGTTCAAAGCAGCCTTCGCTTGTTTCCTTCACGGATGACAAACGGCTGCCCTCGCCGTGCGTGCTGCAGGAATCAATGGGTTGGACAGAGGCAAGCAGGGGAAGAGAGATGATCTACTCTCGATGCACTATGTATGCACTTAATGGGATTAGCCAGAGAAATACAACACATGGGCATACGGCCCTGCAGGGACAGGCGCTGCGCTAATCATATCAAAGTGTACAGCGCAGCAGAAAACAGCATTGGTGTAACTGCATTGTAATTATGAAATAAGGTTGAGAGACGAGAATTATCCGTGAAATAAGTGCAATACAAGTATCATCCATCAGTGATTATGATGATCGTTATGTAATGTGAAATAATAGCATTTAGATTCATAAATTAAAAAGAAAACCTGATCTCATCCAATAAGTGGGGCGGCAGTAGCTCAGGAGCTAAGGCAGTTGTCTGCAAACTGGAGAGGTTGCTGGTTCGATCCCTGGGGTCGAGGTGTCCCTGAGCAAGACGTCTAACACCTAACCCTAACTGCTCCTGATGTGTTGGTTGTTACCTTGCATGGTTGGCACCGCTGTCAGTGTATGAATGGGTGAATGTGAGGCAATACTGTAAAGCGCTTTGGATAAAAGCACTATATAAATGCAATCCATTTACCATTTAATCTGAACAAACCGCACTCTCTGCAAACAGAAACAAGTGGGTCTACATTACGATGTCCGGCACAATGGCAACCAGGGCTACACATTAGCATCAGGTTCCCTGGTGGGAGCCCCCCACGGCCAACAGGACATACAGTATCTACTGTCTTAGTCTAACTGATCGACCTGCTCTATTAAGTCTAGTGCTATTGACTCCTCTCTGTTGCCTGCTGAGCTGCCGTGTGGGCTAGCTGCGGGCTGTCTACGGCTCCCACAGGGCAAAACACTGGTGGGCATCTGGTCCTCACATTGATTAGGCCTATAGTAGTGCAGCCCCCTGGAGCTTGAATGGAAGGAAGCAAGTGGCCTCAAGATGCACACAGACAGACAGGCAGACAGACAGGCAAATATAAATGAACACAACAAGGGATTATTTACACCCATTCAAATGTGTAACCACAGACAAAGTGCCTGCAAAACCTATAAAACCTCTATGTCTGTATATAGGCTTGTATTTCATATGCATGCACAAGACAACGTTTAATTTGTTGTACAATGGTGTGCCATCTCTTTACCGCTTATTGGCCTCTTTTAAGACGTCTTCTGGAATAAAGGCTCACTTGAATTACACTGCCGTAAAATAGTTAGACCTACAGTATATGATCTGATCTAATCACACCTGCCGATCATGACAGCCAGGACAGAAATGATCGACTCAAGTATATAAAAACATATGAAAAAGATATGAGTCGTGTGGGGGGTGACTTACTTTATGGGTCCGGTGAACTTCTCCAGAGAGAGCAGAGTGATGGTTTGGTTTCAAACTAAAAGCACCAGTCGTACTGATCCCGATCCGTCCCGTGCCATGATCAATACATCAATCAATCAATGATCAGGCCAGCGCGCCACCACCTTCGTTGACGCGTCCGTGGCGACAACACACGTGCGCTCTCTGGCGCACCAGCGTCTCCAAGGGAACACCACGCCACAACAAAAGGCGACTGCCCCAGACTCTGGCTTGTGATTGGCTGAAATATTAAAGAACACACACACCACACACGCACACGCACACACACACACACACACACACACACACACACACACACACACACACACACACACACACACACTCCTATTGGCTCTTGAACCAAAAAGTGCAACAGAAAGTTGGAATTTGTCATGTAACATTAGAGGGAGTATTTTATTTATTTGTAAGTCAAATAAAGTCATTTATTTGTAGAGCCCATTTAAAACAAAAGAAGTTGAGCCAAAGTGCTGTCCAGTTGAGGCAGTTGAAATGATGAAAGGAACAGAATAAATCCTAATATAGCCTAATAAAATAAAGTACAATAAATAAATGATAAAATGTAACTTCAAAGTAGTAAAATCTTGATAAAGGTAGTAAAATATATATTAAAACAATTAAAATTAAAACACAATTAAAGGATGTTACAACATAAAATAAGAGTGGACTGTAGGAAACAGTAGTTATTCTTTTGGCCCAAATCTTCATTTAGCAGTATGGTTGTGAAAGGCCTCTCATAACAAGATAGTTACTACATTACTGCAGGGAGACACATATCCAGTGATGATTAGGCCTATTTGAGGTAAATAGAGGCACGCACTGCTTTTTTGATTGGAAGCGTATTATCTCAACAACGTTCAATATTGGATTTCTTAACACACGCCAGCAGACCCTCGACATTGAACTCCCAGCTAGTTGCCTAGAAACAGCAAACTTGTCCTCCTGCATGCGAAGGGCATCCCCCTTTTGTAAGCGATATCAGGAAAAGGACAGCCACTGTGTTGACACCGCATGGAAACAAACCCCTGCTGGTTTCCATTCACACAGGATGGTGACACGGTGACATGGGGCACCAGTTCTTTCATGAATCATCGCCATCATTTCCACAAAGGACACCAGCGTTCCTGAATCATGAGGAAATTTGAAGATCGTCACTCTCTCTTCTTGCTCTATTGAGATGCCACACAAAAGGATTCTGGGAGAATGATTCGGTTTTGTATTTGAAATGGCTGCCCATTTTTGTATCCGATGAACATTTGTAGAGTTATTCCTCTTTAGACATTACATATTTTAAATGTTTTTGAATTGTAACTTTCAGGTACACCTTTGGGTACCCTAAAAGTAGACTGCCATACTAGTAACCGAGCGATACTAGTAACCCCATCTGAGGAACACTGCCTAAAAATAACTTGATTTCCCCCCCATACATCCACATACCACTATTGTTCTGCTTTTTCATCTGAGTCCCAAGCCATTTATCGACTTCATTATTTACACGGGACCCTTCCATTTGCCATTACCATTTCCCATCCCCATAGATGAAATGGGCAGAACATCTATTATTTGACCTAGATATGACGGGATAGTGGGCCTGTTGTAAGCATAGGCTATTACCTGAGCAATGCCACACCAAGCAGGCTCCCATTATAAACCACAAAACACAAAACACACACACACATCACACACACAACACACACACACCCACACACACACACACACACACACACACACACACACAAACACACACACACACAACTGTCGCTTGTCAGATGGCCGAGTGTCAGTGGCTGATGGTGTAGACAAGAGTACGTTTCTCACTGCTGATCCCTTAACGTTTTAAGGCAGTTGAACATATGGCCTGGGTCGAGTGGCGACACGGGCAGGATTAGGATTCGTTAACTGTTTAGTGAAGCAAAGCCAGATTATTTTCACTGCTAAGGCTTGTGAAGTGAACCCAGACGGCTACTGGGGCCTAATGAGGCATTAGTCTTTTAGTAGACTTTAGGCCTAATGTAAAATGTTTAGCCACCACAACTCCAGGAAGTTGTTATATGTTATATAAAGTCATTTTTACTATTACATTATTGTGTGTATGTATGTGTCTGTGTGTGTGTGACTGTGTGTGTGTATGTGTGTATGTATGTGTGTGTGTGTGTGTGTGTGTGTATGTGTGTGTGTCTGTGAGTGTGTCCCAGCCCCCCCCCCCCCCCCCATGGAAAGGGGATTCCTAATCTCAATTAGACTGCTGGTGTGTGTGAGATCTTCTGTGGCGCGTGCTTACGTCAAACACCTTCTGAATCTCTTTTAGAGCTACCCACATATCATTTCACGAAAAAAAGTGTCATTGTTATGTCTCTGCTTAACATCTGATCTCATTGATGTGGCAGAGTGTGACAGAAAGTGTGACACTTTCAGTCACACTTTCCACTATATTTGAAGCAAAAAACATAAAAATACATTGAACTGTGCCTATACAAAGCAATATAAAGAAAGATATGCCATCTGGTGGACGCTTTTATCCAAAGCTTTTATCCAAAGCGAGTGGGCCTAAATTAGGGCATTATTATTATTATTATTATTATTCCTGGGCTTTATTGATGTAGTATGTCCTCCTGAGCATGTACGTCAGCATCCTTTTTCGAGCCATGTGGCACCATGATGATGATAGGGCCTTGTACTTCCTACTTACGTTTGATTGACAGACCAATGGGACGAATAGACCAATCAGGCAGACGGAGGGGCGGGGCTTAACGTGACGTGTGGCGCGTTGGTCACACCTCTGCCATATATGGTATTGGACAGAAAAGAAGCGCAGAAAGTTTTTTCACAGCACATAACAGCAACTCAGAATGAATGGCACGGCGTACGCTAACTTTGACAACCAAGAACACGTCCTGAAACTCGGGGAGACGTTCGAGAAACACCCCAAAAGTGCATACCACACGGTGCGATGTAAGTTTAAATGTCAAATTCCCACGCAATTCGGCTGGGTTAGCTCTGTAGGTAGCCGGGTTAGCTCTGTAGGTAGCCGGGTTAGCTCTGTAGGTAGCCGCATTAGCTACGCTAGCTCGTTAGCTAGAATAGTTATGCTAGCCAGCCGGACTACGTGGAGCTAACAAACAAACCGGTCAGAAATTTGAACCGAGGGTGGCATCTCCATGTACGCCAACATCGGTCGTTACCGATGGTATCCAGAAGTATGGTACTATACTGTCCTATCTGTGTTGCTAGTGGTTCTCCAGCTGTCAAGATAGCAGCTAGCTAGCGGTAGCAAGGCACAGGTGACAGCATAAAACAGGAGCTCTGTCGCCACCTTCCGGGCTGGGCGCGCAACAACACTGCCACACTCATTCTGGTCATACAGTTCATCGTTGAATTATATCTATATACTTCTCCTAGGACTGTACATTTGTAAATCTGTTATTTTATTTTTTATTATTCTACTATTTTATTCTCTATTGTTTTATTATATTGCTATGCAACCTGGCACAAGAATTTCCTTCAGGATTAATAAAGTTCTATCTTATCTTATATATTCCCTTGTTATGCAGATGACTTCAAGCCGGCATCCATTGACACGACGTGCGAAGGTGAACTTGAAGTGGGCAAGGGAGAGCAAGTGACCATCACTCTACCTAATTTGGAGGTAAATGTCGACTTGATTTCATAAATGCTACAATACAAATTCACTTAGTCATGTATCTGAGTGAATGCTGTGTCAAATTATCTAGTTGTTTTCAAGGTGAGTACACAAAGTTGAAATACAGTTTTCTGTTTCAGTCAGATCTTTCTATGTCTGCAACTATATACCATACTGTAGACCAGGGATGGCCAACATTTTTTTTTCCAGAGGACCATACTGACTTAGATAAAGTAAGCAAAGGGCCACACATTGCACAATTGAATTGATAGCCAAACAATAAGCATCCTCTGCGTGCCTGTGCAGGTTGGGAAACTATGTTTCCTTCAGTGAGCCGTAGAAGTTGTCCAGTGTGGATGTAGTGAACGTCTGCTCGAGAGCAGGGTCACACTGGATGTCAATCAGTTCAAGTTACGCATCTGGGGGGCGCTTTCTCTCTGTCGAATGAAAGGGGAGAGGACACCAGTTCCAGTTCTCCTTCTCCTGTATTTTGCCCATCTCTGAGCATGTCTAGAGCAAAGAAGATTTTGTAGATGTAGCTGAGTCTACAGTTGTTTATCTGCCCACCTTGTAGCTCAAGACCATTGGTATGTGTGTGAGCCAAAACAGGAAAATCTTGGGAGTTGTTGTTGTCAAGATTATAATTTTTCTGGGTTGTGTCTCCGCCCCTGTCACTTTGGGTCACCGGGTTGTCTCATGAATCAGGTCGTTGATGATTGATGACTAATCATGTTGCAGGGGGCGGGGTTCTGTAAATGCACGTTTTGACACTGGGGCTGTGTCCTAAAGGGAAGGCAGCAGCCTTGCTGTCTAGCGAGGCAGTATGGTTTGGAGGCAGTATTGTTGTATTAAGTTACCTGTAAAGGCCTCTGGATTGGGACAGACTTCCAAGGCAGCAATGTGTCACAATGTCATGATGTCGCCAAAATACCAACAGTGGACAACTATTAGTCTCAATAACGTTTATACTACCACCTGTCAGTCATTTGGTTCTAACTGTTCATTTTAAATACTCTGTGACTAAACTGTCGAACTGCCTAGTCAGAGGCACCTCAGGCAGGAAACGTATTCAATTCAGACATGACTTGATGCCTCCCCTGCCTCTGTAGCAGTTTGTGACAAAGTTTGGGAGTCTTGACTAAAAACAAACCTGATCAGTGAATCTTAAATTGGTATTCTGCAAATGTGACAACAGCTGATAATGTGTTGTTGACTGCAACTAACAGTCAGCTTTGTCGAAACATGGAGGATGCAGTTTAGAGCTGATTTCATCATGTCATGTTGGCATTTTCTAATTTCAGAGCAGCTTTCCCCAGAAATTATGAAATGATGGAAGTATATTCTCCTGGGTTCAGACGATAGTAGCTGGAGACCATTGGAAGTGAATGGGAGCTCACTGTAGTTGGTGGACTGAATGCAAGGTAACCCTTTAAGTAGCACTCCGCTGGCTACCACTTTGCTATCTTGCAGGTCAGGATAAGCTGCTCCTCGAGCAACCAGGGTTTGAATCCCATCCCCTTTTGGATCCTTAGCACTTAATTGTATGTCCGTATACCCTGGCACAAAATAGTACTTAGCAGCACCATGTAGCATCTTATCCTAGCTATCTTGCTGTTTACCAGCAAAGGGTTAACCTAGCAATTATGTGTGCTTGAAACTTGTTCTATTCAAATCTTAATGTACCGTCAGTGCTAGCATTGTTGTTTTCCTCTCTTCAGACAAATATATTGTATTGCTTTGGACAAACGTGTCTTCTATATTCCCCTAATGTAATGTAAGCAAAGCAATTCAATGCAGCCATGGCCCATGAATAAAATATTACATTGTAATCACTTTCATAGAATGTTCAAACGGGTAGGTCAAAAAAGGAGTACTTGCAGTGCTCTGGTTTCATAAGCATCTTTTCAATAGGTTTTCATTTGTACTTCAACATGTAAATGGTAAATAAATGGTAAATCTTCTAGTGCCACATTTATCTCGTGCTCAGACCTGTGGCCACTCAAAGCTCTTCACAATGGACCTTTCCACACTGTCAGTCACGCGGAGAATAATAACCAATAAGATTGCCTGATTTCTTAAGACCACGCCCCTTGCAAAAGAGCCGCCATGATGTCCCACAAACAAAGCTTGTCCCGCATTGTTGTGTTCATAGATTAGACTAAAGCTACATTTAGTTAGAACAACATGGTTCTTAGATGCGCTTGGGGACCGTGCAATAATGACCACAGATATCCAGAGAGATTACAGGGAGCGCGTTTCATCGAGATTTGGAGTATCCATGCAGTCTGCAGGACTTGTTTTTAATACATGGATAGAGCTTATGTATTTTAAATTTGGACAACTACATATGACCTCATAGAGACATTATTATAAAAAACATGGCAAAATAATTAAAACAAAATAAAAACCAAATTATTTCCTTCTACTTTAGTCATTGTTGATGGTACTGAATGTAAGACCCAGGTGCCATCTGCACTGGCTTTACAGAGTCAGCTTTATAGTGACTATCAGTCAAGCACAACCCTCAAAGCATTGACTGGATGTGATCCAAGTGGTTCTGTCATTTTTGTGTCCGAGTTATTTACAGGTGCTGTATCTGATAAGACAATTACTGAACGCAGTGGTTTTTATGATTTACTTTAAACACTGAAAGTTCACAAGTGCAACAATCAAATGGTTGATAGCGACTCCACACATCAATGTACATTGAGCAGTGAAATATCTCCGCATCTCTCCTCCCACCTCCCATTCAACGCTGTATTAGCGCTCAATGATTGGCCAACATTTAACTTCATCTGTCCTGCCCATGGCAGGTTGAATGTACCTGTGAAATGGATGGGTGGTTGTATAGGTCTGTATGTACCGGATAATATAGGGGT
>PIJE02001873.1:81431-95849 GCA_002895965.2 Coryphaenoides rupestris | reverse complement strand
GTACAGCGGTGTGTTACCAGCGCGGTACAGCGGATGTGTACTAGCGGTTTACGTTGTACAGCGGTGTGTACCTAGCGGTTGTTGTACTAGCGGTCTTGTGTACCAGCGTGCTCGTGTTACGCGGTGTGTACTAGCGGTGTGTACCAGCGGTGTGTACACGGTGGTATGCGGTGTGTACTAGCGGTGTGTACCAGCGTGTGTACCAGCGGTGTGTACCAGCGGTGTGTACCAGCGGTGTGTACCAGCGGTGTGTACTAGCGGTGTGTACTAGCGGTGTGTACCAGCGGTGTGTACTAGCGGTGTGTACCAGCGGTGTGTACCAGCGGTGTGTACTAGCGGTGTGTACCAGCGGTGTGTACTAGCGGTGTGTACTAGCGGTGTGTACCAGCGGTGTGTACCAGCGGTGTGTACTAGCGGTGTGTACCAGCGGTGTGGTTCAGTCTATCACAGCTCATCTGCGTCTTGTTATTTTTCTTATTAAACTCTGTCGACTGTGGTTGGAATCCATTGGTCACGGTGGCGGGCGAGAGAGCTTTAAACCCTGCCATCGAGGCGGCGGGCGAGAGAGGTTTAACGCAAGTGATTTAGGCGCCAGGCGGTGGACGCAAGATTGAATGAAATAAAATAATTGTTGAGTGAAAGCAGAATGGAGGAGAGACAGAGAGAGAGAGAGAGAGAGAGAGAGAGAGAGAGAGAGAGAGAGAGAGAGAGAGAGAGAGAGAGAATTGTTTTTGTCATTATTTCTCTCGTCTAATTTATCAGTTCATTCCAGAGGATGAGTCACAGCAGAGACCCACAATACTCCAAATATCAGTATTTGGAAATTCACAAATACTCCAAATATACGTAGGCTACATATTTGGAGTATTGTACAGGCGTTGCTATTTGTACATTTAAGTATATTGATTCTGTAAAATACTCTATTGTATAATAGTCATTACTGACTAAATACATACTAAATATATACTACAGCCGACCAGTCATGAAAAAAACTATATATACTGTATATAAACACCCATATAAATATGTACATATAAATATACATATAAATATACTGTACATATATGAAGCATATATATATGATAAATATATATAAATATATGAACATATAAATATCCATATAATATATAACTATATGATATCCATTAATATATACATATAAATATCCATATAGAATATATATAACATATAAATATCCAATTACTAAAATCATAGTTGACATAATATATGAAACAAAAAATATAAATATCCATATAAATATATGAACTAATCCATAGAATATAGAACATATAAAATATACATATAATATCCATATAAATATATGAACATATAAATATCCATATGAATATATGAACATATAAATATATGAACATATAAATATCCATATAAATATATGAACATATAAATATATGAACATATAAATATCCATATGAATATATGAACATATAAATATATGAACATATAAATATCCATATGAATATATGAACATATAAATATATGAACATATAAATATCCATATAAATATATGAACATATAAATATATGAACATATAAATATCCATATGAATATAGGAGGAGGTGAGTCTTGTATTTTACAACCAACCAGACTCATGTGTCTCATGTCTTAACATGACTCCTCATCTCAGAGTCTGAGCCCCATTTTGAGGTCTCACCGCCCCGCGGAGCAGCGGTGGTGGTGAGACGGGCAGGGTGGTGAGAACAGCAGGGCGGTGAGACCTCCGCATCAGAGAGCACATCGCTGGGATACCAGCAGACCGGAGACTCTGCTCCTCCATCGAGACCAGCGATCGCCGCTGTCCTCCTGAAACGCCGGGAAGACGGAGACTTTCCTCTACGGCCGATATAAGATAACAACAAAACACTGTTGGCTCTGAATTAATCCAACATTCACTAGAAAGTAATTGATTAGACACACGCCAGAGAGGAGGAATGGAAGAGGAACGACAGGCAGGGAAATCCCTCCTCACGACCGACCTGATACCAGACCTCCCCTCACCTGGTCCACCCAGACCTCCCCTCACCTGGTCCACCCAGACCTCCCCTCACCTGGTCCACCCAGACCTCCCCTCACCTGGTCCAACCAGCCCTCTCCCCACCTGGTCCACCCAGACCTCCCTTCACCTGGTCCAACCAGCCCTCTCCCCACCTGGTCCACCCAGACCTCCCCTCACCTGGTCCAACCAGCCCTCTCCCCACCTGGTCCAACAGAACCCCTCTAGAGTCCAGACCAACCAGACCTCCCTTCACCTGGTCCAACCAGACCTTCCTTCACCTGGTCCAACCAGACCTCCCTTCACCTGGTCCAACCAGACCTTTGCTCTCCTGGTCCAACCAGAACCCATCGAGAGACCAGACCAACCAGACCTCCCTTCACCTTAGGAGACATGTGACCACACGGTTTAGCTCCACTACATCTCATCTTAAAGCAGCCTTCTTATTAAATATGAAGTCCCTCTCTTCAGGTGATCATCTCTCAGACCCACAACACACCTGTGGACTAACGAGATGCCGGTTAATTAGTCAGGTGTTGGGGGGGGGGGGGGGGTTAGCGCTGACGACGCCGCTGCAGCCGCTAGCAGCCCCACGGGGACACGGAGAGACATGGAACAAACTCGGCATTCTGGGTAACCAGAGAGATAGGAAATAGAAAGTAACAAAAGAGAGAGAGAGAGAGAGAGGAGAGAGAGAGGAGAGAGGAGAGTGGGGGAGAGAGAGCGAGAGAGAGGAGAGAGAGAGAGAGGGGGAGAGAGAGAGCAGATCGCTTCCTAAAACAACAGCAATACCTTTGGGGTAACGTTACTCCTCGCTCCTAAAAGAGTTCTCTCCATTCCTCCTGGAACACACAACTCCTCCTCCCACCTCCTCTCAGCCACACTCTCGGCTCCCTTACCTGTCTCCTCCTGGTTGGGGTCCTCCTCTCTGAACGCTGCTCCTGCTGCTCCTGCTGCTCCTGCTGCTGCTCCTGCTGCTCCTGCTATCCTCAGGCGGGGAGGAGAACTCATCCACTCTGCTCCTCTGCGCTCATCTGAGGCTCCTTTTATTCACCCCCCACCTCCTCCTCCTCCTCCTCCTCCTCCTCCTCCTCTAGCCCCCACCTCCTCTAGAGAGGGAGGTCCCCATGGATGCATTACGCACAGACCTGGACACACACACACACACACACACACACACACACACACACACACACACACCTGGTCAGGTGACGTAGGAAGGTTGGCTGCGACATCATCATCCTCACCGCTGCAACCCCCCGGGCTCCACCGAAACGCAGGGGGTCCTGGGACCTGGATCTAGACCTGGTCCTGGGACCTGGGACCTGGTCCAGGTCCAGGTCCAGGTCTTGGTTGGTTTTTATAGGAGATGAAGAAAGGCTCAGAACATCCGGACCAGTCAAGGACCTGTAGCTGCAGCCCCCCCTCTCTCTCTCTCTCTCTCTCTCTCTCTCTCTCTCTCTCTCTCTCTCCCTCTTTCTCTCTCTCTCTTTCTCCCTCTCTCTCTCTCCCTCCGGTTTACTCTCTTTATCATTTTTTCTCTCTTTCACCCTCTGCCTATCATCCTCTCCCTCTCTCCCTCCCTCCCTCTCTCCCTCCCTCCCTCTCGCTCCTTCTGTCCCTCCCTCCCTCCTTCCTTCCCTCCCTCCCTCCTCCCTCCCTCCCCTCCTCCCCTCCCTCCCTCCCTCCTTCCCTCTCTCCCTCCCCTCCTCTCTCCCTCCTGCGTCCTCCCTCCCGCTCTCCCTCCCTCCCTCCCTCCCTCCTTCTCTCTCCTTCCTCCTTTCCGGATCCCTCTTTTGCTCTTCCCTTCTCTTCCCCTCCCTCCATCCTTCATTCCCCTCCGCTCCCTCCCTTCCCTTCCTCCCTTCTCTTTCTCTCCCTCCCTCCCTCTCTATTCTCTTGCTACCCTTCTTCCTTTCCTCTCCTCCCTCCCTCCCTCCCTCCTTCTCTCCGCTCCTTTCCCTCCCTCCTTCTCTTTCTCTCTCTCTCCTCCCTCCAGGGTTAGCAGAGTAATCATCGCCCTTCAGGCAGGACAGGATGGATTAGTGGCTGGTGGTTCTCCTCCCATTAGACACGGTGTAGTGCTTGATTCTCCTTCCATATAGACAGTGAGTGGTAGTGCTGGTGGTTCTCCTCTCAGTAATGAAGGATCGGATTAAAGTGCTCGTGGTTTCCTCCATTAAGACAGGATGGAGTGCTGGTGGATTCTCTCTCAAGCAGACAGGATGGTAGTGCTGCGTGGCTTCTCTCCTCTCAGCAGACAGGGAATGGTAGTGCTGGTGGTTCTCCTCCCATTAGACAGGATGGTAGTGCTGGTGGTTCTCCTCTCAGTAGACAGGATGGTAGTGCTGGTGGTTCTCCTCCCATTAGACAGGATGGTAGTGCTGGTGGTTCTCCTCTCAGCAGACAGGATGGTAGTGCTGGTGGTTCTCCTCTCAGCAGACAGGATGGTAGTGCTGGTGGTTCTCCTCCCATTAGACAGGATGGTAGTGCTGGTGGTTCATCCTCCCAGCAGACAGGATGGTAGTGCTGGTGGTTCATCCTCCCAGTAGACAGGATGGTAGTGCTGGTGGTTCTCCTCCCATTAGACAGGATGGTAGTGCTGGTGGTTCTCCTCCCATTAGACAGGATGGTAGTGCTGGTGGTTCTCCTCCCATTAGACAGGATGGTAGTGCTGGTGGTTCTCCTCTCAGCAGACAGGATGGTAGTGCTGGTGGTTCTCCTCCCATTAGACAGGATGGTAGTGCTGGTGGTTCTCCTCTCAGTAGACAGGATGGTAGTGCTGGTGGTTCTCCTCTCAGCAGACAGGATGGTAGTGCTGGTGGTTCATCCTCCCAGTAGACAGGATGGTAGTGCTGGTGGTTCTCCTCCCATTAGACAGGATGGTAGTGCTGGTGGTTCTCCTCTCAGCAGACAGGATGGTAGTGCTGGTGGTTCATCCTCCCAGTAGACAGGATGGTAGTGCTGGTGGTTCTCCTCCCATTAGACAGGATGGTAGTGCTGGTGGTTCTCCTCTCAGTAGACAGGATGGTAGTGCTGGTGGTTCTCCTCTCTCTCCTGAGTCTCCTCAGGAGGAGAGGTCTGCTGCTGCAGCACGACGCTGAACACCACATCAGAATATCAAACATCACTTATCAAACGTGGACACATTACGTTTAGCTGATGGTTTTATCCAAACAAAGCCTCGGGTTCCATGTTCTACATTAACATTCACACACAGATGCTTCCCTGTCACTCTTACACTTCATCCTGTCACGAGGAAGGAAGGGGTTAACGATGGTGGCGAGGATGCTGTCAGATGAGGATGAGGAAGAGGAAGAGTGGTAGGGACATGGTAAATGGACTGTATTTAAAAAGCGCTTTACAGACCACTGGGCTGTGGGCATTCAAGGTGCTTTACAATATCGCCTCACATTAACTTTCCCGCCCATTCACACACCGACGCAGCGTCAGGTCGCGCCAGGCAGCAGCACCGGCGCCCGGGGTGCAGTTAGGGACACCTCGACGCTCGGCTGGAAGGAGCGGGGGATCGAACCGGCGACCCTCCGGTGACCAGACAAGACTGCGACGCTGCCCGACGGCCGTGAAGATGACGTTGTGTACGTGACAAGAGGAGAGAAAAGCGGAAAACTAGAAACCTTCTATTTCTAACGCTCCACCGTTCCCATAACCATGAAGGCAATGCTTCTTGTAGTGACGTAGGTTCGATCCCCACCTGTGGTCTGGTGCTTCCCTGGGTTCTTGAGACACTTCTGTCCCTGGTGGTCGACTCTCTCTCTCGCTCTGTTTATGTCTCAGTTGTTTTCATCTGCGTTTAAATTCCTCCTGTATTCTGGATTTGGGGGATTTCTGTACTGAGGGATTCCAGTAATCGTATTTTACCAGCTTGAGTTGGGAGTTTTTAATCCATGGGATTGTGTTTTATGTTTACCGTTTGCACCAAGGCTGACAGTACAGACACAAAGCCCATCAAACACCTGTAGCCACAACTGGTCCTGATGGGGGGAGTGGTGGTGGGGTGGCGCGGGGGGGGTGATGGATGGAGAGGATGAGAGCGGAGCTGCCAGGGCGCCGGGTCTGCCTGTCACTGATAGGCTGGGTGGGTCGACAGGTTGGCACGGTAACGGTTCTTCTGTTTGAAGCTGAACCCCCCCCCCTCCCCCCGCCAGACGCCCCCCCACACCCCAGCAGGTGAGACCACCTGGAGAAGTTCACCGCTGTCTGACGGTTACCGTGGGAACCGCATCGTTATACGCGGGATGCTGTGAGGGGAGCGGGATGTGGACCGTGATGCTACTGGATGTTGACCTTTGACCCTGACAGCGAGGGAAAGCTGTCTGACCCCTCCACCTTTTGTGGAGCACGGGGAGAAGCAGAGGAATACTCTCTCAACGCTTACACTCTCTACGCCGCCACAACTAACCCTCAGTAGCTCTAGGAGGATACAGGTTAGACTGTGCATACTGTGGGGATCGAACCGGGGACCTCTCAGGTGGGACCGCTAGACTGTCCTGTGCCTGTTGGCTTGACTATGAAACTGTTCTTGAGTTTCCTTTGATTTGACACCATAGTATACAGTATATAATGTAATATATGCACTAACACGTAGCTAGCTACACACCAGCTGTTTGCTCTGCAAATTCCCCGACAGGATTAACGACACGATGGTACGTTAACACACACCTGATCTGAGTAATTAGTTTCCACCCACAGACTCCACCGTCATAAACAAACATCCAATAATGAGGAGGCAGCGTGCAGGTAGTTCCTTGAGGTAGTTCTTAATGACAGAGAGATCACAGCTAAATCATAGACTTCTGTCATCCGATGTAGAACCAACATTAAGCGAATAATTATATTTAGACATGAACAGAAATATACGACGAACTCGTTCACTCTGAAATAACAGTCTTTTATATGTGTCATTATAGAGGTGGTGACAGTACATCATTTGAATACAATAGTCTCATATAATATTACTACTCTTTGTTTCCTGAGTCAGAATAATCTATAATGAATATATTAACAATATAAGAAAAGACGTAGGCTAATGTATGTTACACACGGAACAAAGAACCACACACACCAGAGGAGGAGGAGGAGGAGGAGGAGGAGGAGGTGGAGGAGGAGGAGGTGGAGGAGAAGGAGGAGGAAAAGGTGGAGGAGGAGGAGGAGAAGGAGGAGAAGGAGGAGGAGGGAGGAGGAGGGTGCACTCCGCTCTCACAGAGAGGATGATGAAGGGGTTGGGGTGTAGCTCTGCTCAGCCCCTTCTTCTCCTCCAGTGGTTTATTCCCTCGTCCTCCGCGGCCGTTAAACCCGACGGAGCGGAACGGCGGCATGAATACGGGCGGCCGTCGCCTCGCACCGCGGAGGAAGCCCACCCCCCCCCCTCCTCCCATCCCCATCATACCTGCACCCCCCACCCCCCACACACCATAGTGTAGTGATGATGTGGTGTAAGATACTGGTGTTAGATGGTAAAGTGGAAATCGTGCACGCACACACACACACACACACGCACACACACACACACACACACACACACACGTGCACACACACACACACGCACACACACACAGTGGCAGGATCCTGACTGAGAGAGACTGTGTCTGGTGTGTTTCTGTCCAGTCAGCTGTGAGCTGCTCCCAGGTATGTTCAATCAGACGTCGGTATGTCGGCTGCATGGACCCCGGGCTGACTCCTCCTCCTCCTCCTCCTCCTCCCTCCTCCTCCACCTCCTCCTCCTCCTCCCCCTTCTCCACCTCCTCCTCCTCCACTGGCGCTGGGCTCCGCAGGGTGAGAGATGGTGGAGGTGGAGGAGGATGAGGAGGAGGAGGAGGAGAGGAGGAGGAGGAGGAAGGAGGAGGAGGAGGTGGCTCAGAGGTGGTTCAGATGTTTACTGTGTGAGGAGGGTCTCAACCCCAATCACACCAGTAATTACACTCGGCCCTCCTGACGGTGGGACCCATAATCACCCCGACGAACAGAAACACATTAGTGAGGAGAAGTCACTGATTACCTCCATCTCTTCTGCTTCATTAACATCTCTTCTATCTTTTTCTTTCGGGGAGGGGGGGGGGGGGGGTCTATTTAAAAGACCCCTCATGCTGGATATTTCCTAATAATTTCTCGAAGCGTAATCTATGCATTAGGCACGCGGGTCCTGTAATAGCGGTGATTAGGTGCAGAGCGGGAGAGCCGCCCGTGGAGGATGAGAGATGAGACTCCTGGAGGAACGAGAAGCGACGCCTTCGGCAGGACGGAGACTCGTGTGTGACGACCACATCTCAGCCTGGCGGAGAGAGAGAGAGAGAGAGAGAGAGAGAGAGAGAGAGAGAGAGAGAGAGACACACACACGCATGCATGCAGGCACACACAAACACACACACACACATATATACAGTACATGCACACACTCTCTCTCTCTCTCGCTCTCTCTCTCGCTCTCACACACACACACACACACACACACTAGTTATCTCTCTCAAACACACACACTCACTCTCTTCCCCTCTGTCTCTTTCTCTGTCACACACACACACACCATCTCTCTCTCTCTCTCTCTCCCTCTGTCTGTCTGTCTCTCTCTCTCTCTCTTTCTCTCTCTCTCTCTCTCCCTCTATGTCTGTCTGTCTGTCCCTCTATGTCTGTCTCTCTCTCCCTCTCTCTCTCTCTCTCTCTCTCTCCCTCTCCCTCTGTCTCTCTCTCCCTCTCTCTCTCTGCAGTGTTTGATGGAGTGAGTCACTATTCAATAGTAGCAGAGCAGATATGTGCTCAGGCACAGAATCATACATTTACATTTACATTTACATTGAGGGCATTTGTCAGACGCTTTTATCCAAAGCGACTTACAAAGGCAGCAATATATCACTGTGGTACATAAAGATAAGAATACCATACCAGTTATTATTTGTTATCCAGCATCACAGAAGCGTGATATCTGTGGAATCAACACATTGTTTGTTTGTGTGCTTGCTTGTTGACTAAGATGGACGACACTTCCTAACACGATGTGACAGATCCACCGAATCATTCAACTTATCTGTGGCATCGAGAAACACAACAATCGCCGTTTATTACAGAAGTTGAAATATCGCTTCACTCCAACAGAGTGCAAAGTTGTATATGTGCCTGCAAAGAATATTACTATGTGAACGACATACAAATGTGCTATTAGTTGTTAATAATACTTATCTTGATAAAATTAGGAAAATATTCTATTATATTATGTTATATTCTATTCTATTCTATGATATGATATTATATTATTATATATGATATGATATATTATATAATATGATATTATATTATATTATATATTATATTATATGAGGAGGAGCCCCGGTAAACCCAGAGAGAAGAGTAGGATGTGGAAGAGGAGAAGGCGGGAGGAGGAGGAGGAGGAGGGGACGATGATAGGTTATATTATATTATATTATATTATGTTATATTATATTATATTATATTATATTATATTATATTATATTATATTATATTATATTATATTATATGGTATAATGAATAGTCATTCATTATACCAAGTAGACACCATCTCCAAGTAGAGATGGTCTACTCTGGATCCGCCCGCTGGCCTGTTCGTATTCAGGGAGGAGCCCGAGCAGCCAATCAGAGGCTTGGCGTGAAGTGACGCAGCCAATCAGAGCGCACGTTCCCACCGAGCGGGAAGCTGGTGTTTCCTGTTCCTCAACGGCTCGTCAACAACAACAACTGAGCGTTAAACTTTATAAAATATAAAATATGACCTCATCATCATTATTATTATTATTATAATTATTATAATTATAATTATTATAGAGTGCGGCTGGTTGTGAACGGATCGCGTGCTTCTATTTAAACGGTACTTGAACTAAACCTTCACATTTATTTAAGCAGTGAATTAATAATTAATAATTATTATTAATTATTAATTAGATTAAGGTGACATTAGATTGCTTTGTGTTCAAGTTCAAAGTCGAAACAAAGGTTATAAAAAGGTCTGAAGGTGTTTTTAAAGCACTGCTGTGTGTTACTGTGTTACTTTAACTATTTTAGTCTTATTTAGTTTTAGTTTGTTTATTTAGTTTATTATGTTGTATTGTGGCTGGTTTGACTTTAAATGAAGGACGCATTATATTATAATATATATATATGTGTGTGGGGGTATTCATTAGTTACTTAATTAGGGGGGGGGTATTAATTAGTTCATGTTGTCTCCATGGCTACGGCTGCTTTAAAGGTAATATAATAACCTGCTAGAACTAACATGAACCTATCAACCTGCTAGAACTAACATTAACCTATCAACCTGTTAGAACTAACATTAACCTATCAACCTGTTAGAACTAACATTAACCTATCAACCTGTTAGAACTAACA
This sequence comes from Coryphaenoides rupestris, assembly GCA_002895965.2. Lineage (NCBI taxonomy): Eukaryota > Metazoa > Chordata > Actinopteri > Gadiformes > Macrouridae > Coryphaenoides > Coryphaenoides rupestris. The sequence goes on along the minus strand of PIJE02001873.1, from coordinate 85,462 downwards.
TTAACCTATCAACCTGTTAGAACTAACATGAACCTATCAACCTGTTAGAACTAACATGAACCTATCAACCTGTTAGAACTAACATTAACCTATCAACCTGTTAGAACTAACATTAACATATCAACCTGTTAGAACTAACATTAACCTATCAACCTGTTAGAACTAACATGAACCTATCAACCTGTTAGAACTAACATGAACCTATCAACCTGTAGAACTAACATTAACCTATCAAACCTGCTAGAACTAACATGAACCTATCAACCTGTTAGAACTAACATTAACCTATCAACCTGTTAGAACTAACATGAACCTATCAACCTGTTAGAACTAACATGAACCTATCAACCTGTAGAACTAACATGAACCTATCAACCTGTTAGAACTAACATGGAACCTATCAACCTGTTAAGAACTAACATGAACCTATCAACCTGTTAGAACTAACATTAACCTATCAACCTGTTAGAACTAACATTAACCTATCAACCTGTAGAACTAACATTAACCTATCAACCTGTTAGAACTAACATTAACCTATCAACCTGTTAGAACTAACATTAACCTATCAACCTGTTAGAACTAACATTAACCTATCAACCTGTTAGAACTAACATTAACCTATCAACCTGTTAGAACTAACATGACCTATCAACCTGTTAGAACTAACATGAACCTATCAACCTGTTAGAACTAACATGAACCTATCAACCTGTTAGAACTAACATGAACCTATCAACCTGTTAGAACTAACATGAACCTATCAACCTGTTAGAACTAACATTAACCTATCAACCTGTTAGAACTAACATTAACCTATCAACCTGTTAGAACTAACATGAACCTATCAACCTGTTAGAACTAACATTAACCTATCAACCTGTTAGAACTAACATTAACCTATCAACCTGCTAGAACTAACATGAACCTATCAACCTGTTAGAACTAACATGAACCTATCAACCTGTTAGAACTAACATTAGTTTCTGATTGTTATTGTCTCATCATACATGTGTTGCATGTTCATGATGGTTGTGTTCTGGCTGCAGTCTGCCCCCCCAGGCTCCATGGAGGAGCTGTACACCCTGCACCGGGAGGTGGGCCGGGGCAGCTACGGCGTGGTGTTCGAGGGCCGCGTGTCGCGGACGGGCCGGCGGGTGGCGGTGAAGCGGCTGCCCTGCCGGAACCCCGAGAGCGCCGAGCTGCACCTGCAGGAGCTGTGGGTCATGAGGACCACGGGCCGCGCCCAGCGCCACCCCAACATCATCGCCCTGCACCACTGCCTCCTGCAGACCGGGGAGCGCACCCTGCAGCCGCTGGGGCCCGGCCGCCTCCCCCTGGACCTGGTGGAGACCGCCCTCAAGGGGAGGGTGCCGACCGGGGTGTCCGCCGGACCCTCCTCGGTCCGGAGCCGGAACCGGACCCGGCCCCGGCTCCAGGACCGCACCAACCTGGAGCCCGACTCCCGGGCCCCGCTGAGGAGGAGCCCCGGTAAACCCAGAGAGAAGAGTAGGATGTGGAAGAGGAGAAGGCGGGAGTGGAGGAGGAGGAGGAGGAGGAGGAGGAGGAGGACGAGGAGGAGTTGGAGTTGGAGTTGGAGGGGACGATGACGATGACTGAGACCCCCCAGGGAGCTCCCGCCCGCTGCCGGGCCCTCTGGCTGGTGATGGAGTTCTGTGACGGCGGGGACCTGAACCAGTACCTGCTGTCCCGGCCGCCGGACGCCCAGACGAACCGCAGCGTGGTGGAGCAGCTGAGCCGTGCGGTCGCCTTCCTCCACGGCCTGGGCATCACGCACCGGGACCTGAAGCCAGGAAACGCACTGGTCCGGGACACGCCCACAGGCCCCGTCGTCAAGGTGGGGGGGGTGCTTAACGAAGGCCAGCTTCTAATTGGATACACCGAGTTAAAAAAATCTTCACAGTTGATCAGGACTTTAGAAGCCGAACCAAACAGTGAAGCCTCTGACATCACTCCTCTACTCCACTCTCCTCTCCTCTCCTCTCGTCTCCTCCCCTCTCATCCTCTCCTCCTCTCCTCTCCCATCGTCTCCTCTCCTACGCTCCTCTCCTCTCCCTCTCCTCCTCTCCTCTCCCCTCGTCTCCTCTCCTCTCTCCTCCTCTCCTCTCCTCTCCTTCTCTCCTTCTCTCCTTTCCTCTCCTTTCATCTCCTCTCCTCTCCTCCTCTCCTCTTCTCTCCTTTCCTTTCCTTTCCTTTCCTTCCTCCTCCTCTCCTCTCCTCCTTTCCTCTCCTCCTCTCCTCTCCTCTCCTCTCCCCTCGTCTCCTCTCCTCTCCCCTCCTCTCCTTTCCTCTCCTTTCCTCTCCTCTCCTCTCCTCTCCTCTCCTCTCCTCTCCTACCCTCCTCTCCCCTCCTCTCTTCTCCTCCCCTCTCCTCCTCTCCCCTCGTCTCTTCTCCTTCTCTCCTTTCCTTTCCTCTCCTTTCCTTTCCTCTCCTTTCCTCTCCTCTTCTCTCCTCTTCTCTCCCCTCCTCTCCTCTCTCCTCCTCTCCTCTCCCCTCATTTCCTCTCCTCTCTCCTCCTCTCCTCTCCTACCCTCCTCTCCTCTCCTCTCCTCTCCTTTCCTTGTAGTTACTTGGTCAGTCCACAGCATAACCTGTAGGCATCCTAGAGCAGGATGCCAGTTTGCTAATTATGTATATTATTGACTAGTATTAATTAATTATGTATATTATTGACTAGTATTAATTAATTATGTATATTATTGACTAGTATTAATTAATTATGTATATTATTGACGAGTATTATTATATTATTGACTAGTATTATTATATTATTGACGAGTATTATTATATTATTGACTAGTATTATTATATTATTGACTTTTCCCCGGTCGCTCCCTCTAACGCGTGGCTGTTCCTCCTCCCGGCCTGCAGGTGGCGGACTTCGGCCTGAGCAAGGTGAGCGAGGGCGGGGCCGGGGCCGGGGCGGCGGGCAGGAAGTGCTTCTCGTCGACCTGCGGCTCGGACTTCTACATGGCGCCGGAGGTGTGGGCGGGCGTGGCCTACACGGCCCGGGCGGACATCTTCTCCCTGGGGGTTCTGTTCTGGGCGGTGCTGGAGAGGATCACCTTCCTGGAGGAGGGCGCCGCCCACCAGCAGCTAGGTAGGCGGGGCCGCCAGGTGCCACGTGCTACATGCTGGGTGCTACATGCTAAATGCTACATGCTAGGTGCTAGACACGACTACATTTACATTTACATTGAGGGCATTTATCAGACGCTTTTATAGAAGAAGAAGAAGAAGAAGATCTCTTTATTGATCCACACGTATTGGTCACACAACACACAGCGGGAAGTGGTGGCCGCCAAACACACACACGCGCATGCAGGGAGGGTGGCCCGTGGAAATTGTCCTCTGCATTTAACCCATCCTGCGGCCAGCAGGAGCAGTGGGCAGCCAACTCAACGGCGCCCGGGGACCAGCAGCTCCAGGTTGTACGTCCACAGCTTGGTCAGGGATGTGGACAGGAGAGGCGATCTTCACATGTTTTTAATTGGGGTTCTTTTTACTCCGTAAGGAGACCCCTCGGAGCACGGGGAGAACATGCAAACTCCACACAGAAAGGCCGGGAGATCACCCACCTGGGCACCCCACAGTTAATAGCGCCCCAGGCGGGAATCGATCCCAGGACCTTCTTGCTGTGAGGCAGCAGTGCAAGCACTGTGCCACCGTGCCCGACAATCGGGCGACTTACAAAGAGTACATGTGTTGAAGGAGAGACAGCAATATATCACTGTGGTACCTGAAGATAGATACTACATGCATGCTAGGTGCTTCACGCTACGTGATGGATGCTACATGCTAGGTGCCAGACACGACTACATGATCGATGCTACATGCATGCTAGGTGCTTCACGCTACGTGATGGATGCTAGGAGTGTTCAACATTCCTGTCGAGTGCTCTGCTAACTAGCATCTTTATCGTTCAGAGTTAGCGATGCGACACGACACGCGCAGATCAGCGGGCACCTAATTGATCGGCACATATTAAACATATTAAACATATTAAACA
>PIJE02001873.1:22344-81350 GCA_002895965.2 Coryphaenoides rupestris | reverse complement strand
CACAGTTAATAGCGCCCCAGGCGGGAATCGATCCCAGGACCTTCTTGCTGTGAGGCAGCAGTGCAAGCACTGTGCCACCGTGCCCGACAATCGGAAGCGACTTACAAAGAGTACATGTGTTGAAGGAGAGACAGCAATATATCACTGTGGTACCTGAAGATAGATACTACATGCATGCTAGGTGCTTCACGCTACGTGATGGATGCTACATGCTAGGTGCCAGACACGACTACATGATCGATGCTACATGCATGCTAGGTGCTTCACGCTACGTGATGGATGCTAGGAGTGTTCAACATTCCTGTCGAGTGCTCTGCTAACTAGCATCTTTATCGTTCAGAGTTAGCGATGCGACACGACACGCGCAGATCAGCGGGCACCTAATTGATCGGCACATATTAAACATATTAAACATATTAAACACGTCCCGTGTGGCCACGCAGCGCATCCATCAGCCCCAAACGGCGCAGCGCTGAGTCCACACGGCGACAGATGAGTGATGGTCTTTATTATGATGATGATTCTTATTATTCCGTCTGGAGCCTTGCTGCTCGTGCTCAGATAGTGCCGGCCGTGCGTCGGCGGCTCATTACTCATGCAGAGCGTCCATCGGTTATCTATTCGCCCCCGCGGGGCCAAACACCCAGCATCAGGACCGTCTGTTAGACAGAACCGCGCCTCCTGCTGGCGGCTCAGAGACGGCGCGCGCTCTCGGAGTCCTCCGCCGCAGTGTTCAGCGTTCACTTCGTACCGCGTTAACGCTGTGGCTCTGGAGGCGGAGCTAACGATGTGGCTCTGGAGGCGCCGCTAACGATGTGGCTCTGGAGGCGGAGCTAACACTGTGGCTCTGGAGGCGGAGCGAACGATGTGGCTCTGGAGGCGGCGCTAAAGCTGTGGCTCTGGAGGCGGAGCGAACGATGTGGCTGTGGAGGCGTCATGTCTGCAGGGACAAATCATACTACTAGTAGTTATTTACTCAGTACTATCTTTCTGCTAGGATATGAATATTACTGTGCTGCACACGGACACTTTCTACTGTACTTTAAGGTACTATCTTACCAATTGTTCAGAGTTGTTTTAGAGAATGTATGTTTAGAAAAATCCTGCAGGAGTGAATGGGGAATAAGCGTTCTATGATCCTTGTTCCATAATATGGCAATGAAGAAATGGAGTGTTAAATGTTGAGAGGAGGCTTCGGGGGTCTCTGGTCAGACTCCAGCGGTCAGTCAGGCTCCTGTGACGGCGGTGACCCGACCTGCTGCAGCGTCAGACACCAGCTGTTACAGCCCCACGCCTCACTAGCTCGCAGCCCAGAACCAGCTGCCCACCCTCTCCTCCTCCTCTTCCCCTCATCCTCCGCTGGAGGAGGAGGGAGGAGGGGGAGGAGGAGGGGAGGTGAAGAAGAAGGAGGAGGAGGAACGGGGAGGCCCGGAGAACCTCTCAGCTTCTGGTTTCCTCTCTCTCGTCTACTTCTCTCCTGCTAGTCGTACTGTACGTTTGGTTGTGAGTTCTGTCAGTTGAGAGCTATCCCTCTCCTCCTCCTCCTCCTCCTCCTCCTCCTCCTCCTCCTCCTCCTCCTCCTCCTCCTCCTCGCTAGGAAGAACGTCGGGTTCTAGCAGAAGAACCCGATCCGTCTGGCGACAGAACGTCCCGCCGGCCGATGTTGCCCACCTGCTTCTCTACGCTCTCCCGCCATCGCCTCCCCACCATCCGCTTTCTGACGTCTCTCGGCCCAGACGCCGGAATGGAAACCAAGCCGCCTCCCTCCCTCCCTCCCCTCCCTCTCCGTCTGCAGCGTCTGGGGGCTTTTCACGGCCGGATAAAGCCTATTAACCCCTCCTCCCCTCCTCTTCCCTCCTCCTCCTCCCCTCCTCCTCCCTCCTCCTCCTCCCCCATCCTCCTCCTCCTCCCCCCCTGGAGCCAATAGGACGGAGGAGGATACATCGTCAGACTCTTGGTTTTAAAAAAAAATAATAAAAAACGAGGTGCATTAAGACGCCTTCCTCCCGCGCTGGTCGCTATCGCCCGGGGTTTCACATCCTGTCGCTCAGGGCTGGGGGGTGGGAGGAGGAGGAGGGTGGGAGGAGGAGGGGGCTGGAGTACCACTAACACACGCATGATAGACACGCTAGAGAGCACACACACACACACCCCGCAACATGCTAAATACACAACACACACACACACACACACACCGCCAACAGCTAAATACCACACACATCACACCCACACAATGGAACAGGACCGTGGACGGCGACACGCTACAGGATGCTAGCCGCGCGCTAGAGGACGCTAGCTGCCTCCATTAAAAAGATTTAGAGACTCAGAGCTGAGACCAGGAGACGGGAAGCAGCGTCTGGAGAAACATAACACACCTGCTGGAGGGACGGCGCTGCAAGCTAGCTCTGTTCTCTCTCTCTCTGTCTCTGTCTCTGTCTCTCATACTGTCTCTGTTCACTCTCTGCTCCCACTGTTCTCTCTCTCTTCACTGTCTCTGTCACTCTGTCTCTCTCTCTGTCACTGTCTCTCTGTCACTCTGTCTCTCTCTCTGTCACTGTCTGTCACTCTGTCTCTCTCTCTGTCACTGTCTCTGTCACTCTGTCTCTCTCTGTCACTGTCTCTCTTTCTGTCTCTGTATCGGTCTCTCGCTCTGTCTCTCTCTAGGTGCCTATGTATGCAGGGGTCGCTCATCCTAACTCTCTCTCTGTCTCTCTCTCTCCAGGTGCCTATGTGTGGCGGGGTCGCTCGTCCGGGCTGGTTCCGCTGGGCGAGGCGCTGCTGGACGACCCGGGCCTACAGCTCAGCATCCCCATGCGGTCCCGGAGAGGCCCCGCCCACCGAGGAGAGGCCCCGCCCCCCGGCCCCGCCCTCAGCCGCCTCCTCCGGGCCATGCTGGCCGCCGACCCCCTGGCCCGCCCCCCCGCCGAGCGGCTGGAGCCCCGCCTCCGCGCCGCCCTGCTGGACGACGACCGCCGGGCACAGCGGGAGGCGGTCGCCGTGACGACCAGCCAGTGATGTACTCCCCCCTCCCCTCCCCTCCCCCCACCCCCTCCTCCATTCCTGGAAAAGCTTTTCATGTTATTTACTCAACAAGCTGCGTTGGGGTGAACTGAGCGTGCTCAGAAGCCTCGAGGGACGGAGGGGGGGTGGCGATGGAGGGATGTTCGGTCGGTGGCGAGGACCACCTGACCGCCCCGGGACCCCTCGGCGGCCGCACGCTAACGTTCACAACATTCACTTGCGACGCGGGGAGCTTGTGGCCCGGCCGGGGAGGAGCCTGCCCGGTCACGTGATCGCGGCAGCATCCGGCCGTACGGATGTGGCGACGGTTTCCACGGCGACGGGGTCCGGGCAGGCAGAAATCTCCCCGTTTGTGATTGGTGGGGTTTCGGGAGCGCGTGCAGAACGGTGTTGAGCCGCGCGGATGAGAAAAGTTGTGTAAATGCAGATGTTACCGTGTTCTTAAAATGTCAAATGTGTCGCGATTACAAAGCATTAAAAGTCCATTCAAGTGTTGATTTCTTCGTCATTCACTGACTCTGGAGCGTCTCTTCACCATCATCATCACCGTGGTGTTGATGAGCCATCGACAGGCTGTCTCAGCCCCCCCCTTTTAGTGACATCACAAGTGATCCCCCGGCCACGTGGTACCGGACGTCGGTATCGGCACACACACACGCCCACTTGTGATGTCACAAATGGCTACCTGCTTAAACGGCGTGCCTTGTACTGACTAACGGCCGACTCATCACGCGTGGGGACATAAGGGCTCGTTAGTGAGTGTGTGTGTGTGTGTGAGAGAGCTAGCTTCGGCTGCGTTCCAACGTGCGGCTCAGCGCCCGGGACAGGATATTAAACTCTCTAAAGTCTGTCTGATCGGAGCGCCGTCCTCTCGTTAGTCCTCGTCCGTCTCGCTGACTCCTCCCGGGAGACGGCGTTAAGTAAGGACAGGACACGATAAGTAAGACAACACGACTTTATTAGCCTCGTCTTTAATCACAGTCTGAGACACGAAGCCACACACACACACTGAGCCAAACCTGGTCGTCCACGTGATTAACGGCCGTTCACCAGGTGAGCAGCAGCAGTTCGTTCATCATCAGGCCGGCCTGTAGACCTTCACTGCACTTGTTCAACGCTTCTCAGCTTGTAGCTCATCAGCAGACGAGGAGAAACTCCCCGAACCTGCAGGGAGGAACCCGGGAGACGGAACCCCAGAAGAAACCCTCTCCTCCGGGGCCTCGAGGAGGGTGCTGGGGGCCCCCCGTGCTGATGTGTGTAGAGAGGAGCAGGAGGAGAAGGAGAAGGAGGTGGAGGAGGTGGTGTGTATCTCTGCCGGGCTGCAGTGTCCATCGCAGGTCGTTATCTGACTCGACGCTCGCACCCTTAAGCCCTGAATTGACTCTTTGTGCTCAGCGGTGCTCGTCGATAACACAACTCGGCTCTCTGGAGTGCGGACGGACGGACGGACGGATGGAGCCGCCACTCATCCACACGTCGTTAACACCCGGCTGAGGGGCTAATCAGGGTCGGATCAGGGTCTGATCAGGGGCAAGGGCTTACCAGATAAGCTGTGGGGGAGGGGGAGGGGGAGAGAGAGAGAGCAGCGAAGGGTAACGAGGAGATGATGGAGAGCACACCGCTATGTACAGGAATGCAGGGAGAGAGGTGGAGGAGGAATGGAGGGAGATGAGAGAGAGAGGGGTGACAGAGGGAGAGGGACAGAGAGAGACAGAGAGCGAGATGAGAGAGGGCGGGGGAGGTAGAGAAGGATGATGCAGAGAGAGAGAGAGAAAGAGAGAGAGAGAGAGGGTGATGCAGAACTGCCGTTTAGAGGGAGGGATGGAGGGAGGGGGGAGGGTTTGGGGGTCTCCTCCCTGCGTCACAACTGCAACATTAACCCCGCCCCCCTTCAAGCCCCCCCCCTTCCCGCCTAGTCACGACTAAGGCGCCAAATCTGGGAAATTACCCACAAGTCCTTTCCGGACTCCATTACCCTGCTAGAGGGGAGGGGGTGAGGTGAGGAGGGTGAGGAAGAGGAGGGGGGGGGGGAAGGAGTCTATCCATGTGAAGCTGTTTATTTTACTGCCGGACATTTTTCTTCCCCGATGACAGCGTGGACGGAGCAGGGGCGCAGGGGCGAGGAGGTCGCGGGGGGCGCAGGGGCTAGGAGGTGACGGAGATCAGGGCGGAGTAATTGGTGTCGCATCAGTTGGCCGGACGACACTCAGAGGGGGGTCACGGGCCAGGGCGCGACCTCTGACCCCCCTCCCCCGCCACAACACAATGGAGGACATGAGAACAATATGGTGGCAAAGAACACACATAGAGAGAGAGAGCGAGAGCGAGAGAGAGAGATAGCACAAATAGACTCTTTATTGAGAAGAGGAAGTGATGCAGAACACAGGAAACCCGAGGAGGAGCTTCTTAAAGACCTATTTATGGAACGCATCGAATCAATTTCCCGCCTCATAAAACACAACGCATGTGATCACGGCGAGACAGTGAAACATCTGCCCTCCGCCAATCACACGCCGCCGCTTCATAACGAGCTTCTCATCGCCATGACGACAGATTCTCCCCGGTGCGTGGCTGCGGTGCGACGCCCCCTCTCGACGGAGCGCCTTGCTCAGGGGCACTCCGGGAGACCGAAACGCTAGTTTTGAGAGAGCGTAACAAAAAAAAGTGCAAAAAGTGTTTCGTCAGAGTGTGACATCGGGCTATTTAGCGTAGCGATGTGATAGCGTGTGTGTGTGTGTGTGTGTGTGTTGAGCAGAATGCTAACTCTGCTGCGCGTACAGATAGCTAACTTCAACCGATAGCGCTAGCGGGACGCAGGACGAGCCGCCACACCTCGCGGCTAGCCGGCTGTCTGATAGCGTTGTTCCTTATCTCCCCAGACAGGATATGACATCACAGCAGAGTGGCGGACGGTCACCCGACTCCGACCCCCCGGCGGCCATCTTGCCCCAAGCTGCATGCTCTGGTGTTTAGAACCAAGATGGCCACCAGGTGATGAAGCCCATTGATAACGTCAGATAAAACCAGCGGCCTTGTATCCAGGAGGGGGGGGGGAGGGGGCGTGGTTAGTGGTCCACGGCCAGCAGGTCCTTCACCATGTAGGGACCCTCCAGCTCATAGCCCAGCTTCCGGTAGTAGTTGCGGGTCCCGACCCCTGGACATGACACACATACACATGTTAACAAACACACACACACACACACACACACACACGTTAACACACAAACACACACACACCATTCTCTCTCTCTCACCAGAGATGACAGCTAATTTGCAGGATCCGTGCTCCTCTGAAGCGATTCTCTCCGCCTCCTCCATCAGCATCATCCCAAAGCCCTGCACACACACACACACACACACACACACACACACACACACACACACACACACACACACACACACACACACACACAGCACACACACACACAGTTATACATGACACGTTCCTGAGATGGCAGACTCCTAGCATTCTCTCCGCCTCTCCATCAGCACATCCCAAAGCCCTGCACACACACACACACACACACACACACACACACACACACACACACACACACACACACACACACACACACACACACACACACACACACACACACACACACACACACACACACACACACACACACACAAACCTTGAAAATCATCTGCGTGTCGTGTGTGTGTGGTGTGTGTGTGTGTGTGTGTGTGTGTGTGTGTGTGTGTGTGTGTGTGTGTGTGTGGGTGTGTGTAGGTGTGTGTAGGTGTGTGTAGGTGTGTGTGTGTGTGGTGCTGGAACTTGCTGGGGTCTCGGCTGCTAACCGGCACCACGCTGCCGTACACGTGAAGCTCACGCACGATGGACACGCCCCCTTTCAGCTCTGGCCGAAACGATTGGTCGGAGCAGCGGCGCAGGCGGAGCAGGCCAATCAGAATGTCCTGCTCGGGGTCCTCGTAGGACAGGAAGGTCTCCCAACCACTGTTAGCAACATAGTCCCTCCGCACCAGCTCCACCTGGAGACATGTCACACCTGGTCAGGTAGACTGGCTACCTGGTCAGCTATGAGTTTAGTTACCTGGTCAGCTATGAGTGTAGTTACCTGGTCAGGTATGAGTGTCGTTACCTGGTCAGGTATGAGTGTCGTTACCTGGTCAGGTATGAGTGTCGTTACCTGGTCAGGTATGAGTGTCGTTACCTGGTCAGGTATGAGTGTCGTTACCTGGTAGGGTCGGACTTTATGGTGGATCTCCTGGATGCCCACCTCTCTGGTTCGGACGTCTCGACACTGCAGAGACGTGCAAACAGGTCACACACCAACACTGTGTCGCTCCACCAGAGGCAGTCCTGAGATGCACTTCCCCGTCGAGCTCACCTCCGTCCCCATGTCCTGCATCCTCTGCAGGGCCAGCTCTCGGAGGTTCCCATGCTCCACCCCAGAGCTCACCAGAGGCATGGGGATGTCCCTGGGAGACAGAGAGACAGACAGAGAGACAGAGAGACAGAGACCGAGAGGGAGAGAGACGGAGAGAGAGAGAGAGAGAAATCGTAGATGAGGTGACACACAACTGACTGGTTATTGATCAGAAATGAAGAGCTTTGGGAGGGCAGTGGAGCCCGCCTTCTCCGGTCGCCACTCTGAATGTTTCATTAATTTGCCGTACTTATGTTGCCACTGCAGCCATGGCAACACACTTCTCTTGCACAACAAAGCCCAGCGAGGTCTAGCCAGGTGGCTGCTGGGTAACGGAGTCAGGAGAGGGACAACAACAACAAGGAGGAGGAGGAGCCTGGCGGCGGGGTGCAGCAGGCAGTAGTCCCGGGGCTGACCTCTGCACGCGGTACACACGGGTCCAGGGGGGGACCAGGGCCAGGATGCGGGCCACCAGGTCCACCAGGGCGCTGGGGGAGTAGGACTTGTAGCGGCCGGTCTTCCACAGCTCATACAGACCCGTCCCCCGGATCACGAGCGTGGGGTACAGCTTCAGGCCGTCCGGCCGGAACGCCGGGTTCTCAAAGAACTCCTGGGAACCACGCACACGCACACACACACACACACACACACACACACGCTAAGGAGTTAGATTAAAGACTTAGTTTTATGCAATAGTTGTATTGTGTTAGAGTGAACTCTATGAAGGACTTAGTTGTATTGTATTAGTTAGCTGTTCTGAGGAGTTAGTTTTACGAGTTAGCTGTTCTGAGGAGTTAGTTGTATGAGTTAGCTGTTCTGAGGAGTTAGTTGTATGAGTTAGCTGTTCTGAGGAGTTAGTTGTATGAGTTAGCTGTTCTGAGGAGTTAGTTGTATGAGTTAGCTGTTCTGAGGAGTTAGTTGTATGAGTTAGCTGTTCTGAGGAGTTAGTTGTATGAGTTAGCTGTTCTGAGGAGTTAGTTGTATGAGTTAGCTGTTCTGAGGAGTTAGTTGTATGAGTTAGCTGTTCTGAGGAGTTAGTTGTATGAGTTAGCTGTTCTGAGGAGTTAGTTGTATGAGTTAGCTGTTCTGAGGAGTTAGTTGTATGAGTTAGCTGTTCTGAGGAGTTAGTTGTATGAGTTAGCTGTTCTGAGGAGTTAGTTGTATGAGTTAGCTGTTCTGAGGAGTTAGTTGTATGAGTTAGCTGTTCTGAGGAGTTAGCGGCGAGGCTCCGGTGGTACCAGAGAGGAGCCGACAGCGTTTGCGCTAAGAGGCTGTGAGGACGAGATAAGAGAGAGAGAATACAATCCTTTATCTGCCCCAACACCACACACACACACACACACACACACACACACACACACCCTTACGTGTGTGTGTGTGTGTGTGTGTGTGTGTGTGTGTGTGTGTGTGTGTGTGTGTGGAGCTATCAGAATGCCAATCAGACAGATTTACAAAACAATTAAAACACAAATCAATTCAGTTCGGCAGCCTGAGATACGAGAGAGAGAGAGAGAGAGAGAGAGAGAGAGAGAGAGAGAGAGAGAGACACAGGTGAGGGAGGGAGAGGGAGAGACACAGGCAGACAGAAAGACAGGTATGTAGAGAGAGAGACAGGTCTGTCGCTCACACACACACACACACACACACGGAGGAATAGGATTATGTGATGTAGGATAAGATGGAGGGCGATCGAGAGGCACAGTTAGTTTCCTCCTGATGGTCTGATAAGAGAGAGAGAGAGAGAGAGAGAGAGGTGGGGGGGGGAGAATGTTTCCCTCACAGAAATGTTCTCCTATCTGCAACACACTCCAGCACCAAGTTTACCCACAATGCAGTTCAGTGACGCAGACATTTCACTTCGGAACCGTGACTCAGGAACCCAACGAGACACACACACACACACACACACACACACACACACACACACACACACACACACACACACACAACACACACACACCACACACACACACACACACACACACACACACACACACACACACACACACACACACACACACACACACACACACACAAGATCCAATTTAAAGTTTCTTAACCCTCTGCTCTGTTGAGGACTCTGAAGGTCTTCCCCCCCCCCCAGCTCTCAGGGTAACTCAGTACTGATCAGGTGGAGGTTCGAGGTGGAGGTATGATTGGAGGTTGGAGGTGGAGGTGGAGGTGTGTTTGGAGGTGGAGGTGGAGGTGTGTTTGGAGGTTGGAGGTGGAGGTGTGTTTGGAGGTTGGAGGTGGAGGTGTGTTTGGAGGTTGGAGGTGGAGGTGTGTTTGGAGGTTGGAGGTGGAGGTGTGTTTGGAGGTTGGAGGTGGAGGTGTGTTTGGAGGTTGGAGGTGGAGGTGTGTTTGGAGGTTGGAGGTGGAGGTGTGTTTGGAGGTTGGAGGTGGAGGTGTGTTCGGAGGTTCGAGGTGGAGGTGTGTTCGGAGGTTTCGAGGTGGAGGTTCTAGGTGGAGGTTCTAGGTGGAGGTGTGTTTGGAGGTGCGGGTGGAGGTTCTAGGCGGAGGCGTGGGTGGAGGAAGGCAGCTACATACGATGAACTGCTCCACGTCTCGCTCCATGCCCACGTTGGGCAGGTCGGGCATCATGTGGGACACCACCTTGAAGCCGGCGTCCTTCGCCTGGTGGAACGACTCACACACCGCGCGCACCGTGTGACCCCTGCAGAGCACGCACACGCACACACACACACACACACACACACTTGTGACATCACAAGTGGAAAGCCAGGGGACAGTCACCTCTCTAGTGGACCGTCCCAACTGCTAGAGTCGTAGAGCTGATCTATCTCCAGGTGCGTACCCGTCGGTCGGTGGGTGTGCCTACCTGTAGGTGTCGAGCGAGGGGGCGGGGCCTACCTGTCGTGTCGAGGGGACGGGGGGGACGGGGGGGGCTACCTGTTGGTGTCGCGGGCGACGTCCTCGTACACGCTCTGAACTCCGACCTCCAGGCGGGTGCAGCCGTAGGCCAGCATGTCGCTGAGGTGGCGCTTCAGGCAGTAGTCTGGGCGCGTCTCGATGGTGATGCCCACGCACTTGGTGCTGCTGCGCTCAGAGAACCTGCAGGGAGAGACACACACACACTTAGTACTACTGCTAGTACTACTAGTACTACTAGTACTACGTCGTACTAATACTCCACTGAGGGGCGTCTTGTTGCAGGGTCGCCCAGATTCGCCTTCTACCTCGTACAGTTTCACAGAACTGAGACATCATGAAGACATCATGAAGACGTCAACAACAAACTCTGCTGGAATATACTGAAGAAGTCTGTGCAGATGCACAAACTAATCAGAGTTGTGTGATCCACAGAAAGTGATTTGTTGTGGGAACTGAAGCCTGAAACAGCATCACATTCACTTTGAGGGCCAAATGGAAATCATTAAAACAATAGAGAAGTCTCTGGGCCCCAGGAGCCGTCGTGTCCAGTTGAGCTGCTGCTCTGGGGACCATTAGCAGGGACCCCGGCATGCGAGGCGAGGGCCCTCTGAAGCCTGATGTACACCAATTACACGGTCATCTTAATCAGATGGCAGCTAATGAATCGATAAGAAGTCCATTATCACAGGTGATTAGACGCAGAGAGAGACGGACACACACACACACACACACACACACACACACACACACCACACACACACACACACACACAACACACACACACACACACACCCACACACACACAACACACACCTACACACACACTAGACGCATGAGAGGTTCCCACAAACAACATAAGTTGTGGGAGGAGGGGGTGCAAGCATAGGTTTGTACCCCAGAATCTGAATCATTGAATTATCATCTTTGGTTTGAATGTGCATTATAATGACCAAATAAATAAAACAGCATATAAATATATATATATATATATATATATATATATATATATATATAGAGGCTGCTGTTGGCAGGATTTGAGAGTTGGAAAGAGAGAGCAGAGACATGGTTTTTTAAATAAGCACTCAATCCTATCACTCCCTCCTCCCTTCCCTCTTACCTCCCTCCCTCTCTCTCTCTCTCTCTCTCTCTCCCCCCTCCCTTCCTCTTCCGTCGTTGAGGCCTGTTGCATCCACCCCCCTGTGGTGTAGTGTGGGGTTGTGATGACGGGAGCTCTACAGCTCATAGCTGTGATGGAGGAGCATCACTCTGCTCCCGTCTCTGTCCTCTCTGCAAGCCGATCCGGAATAAAGTGATCTTCAGCGGGGATCCGACGGGACATTGACCCACCAATGGGGGGGGAGGAGGGGGGAGGCAGGGGGCTGAGGCTGCCATAAAGCGATCTGAAGCAGGGACCTCTGATAGAACCAGCAGAATGCGTGTGTGTTTGTGTCTTTCGACAAGGAAAAGCATCCATGGGTGGGGGGGGGCGACGAGGATGACGTCTGATTGGCTGAAGGTGATCTCGCCAGGGGGTGGAGACACGCCACAAACACACGTCCATTATAGCACGCACACACACACGCACGCACACACACGCACTCACACACACACACACTTCTCTAGGGCAGAATTCACTACGTCCACAGCTGCCATCTGCTGGACACACGACTGCAGAAGTATTTATATTTGTGTGTGAGTGTGAGTGTGTGTGTGTGTGTGTGTGTGTGTGTGTGCTCCGCTGGGTGGGGGCAATATGACCGCGGGGATGAAGATGTTTATCTCATATTCCTCATCTGGTTCAGAATGGTTTGACATCGCTGGGGGATCTGAATCATCTGCCACACACACACACACACACACACACACACACACACACACACACACACACACACACACACACACACACACACACACACACACACACACACACACACACACACACACACACACACACACACACACACACTTGATCACCACTCTTATTTTATTATTGTTATTGATAACCAATAGCATTTAATGTTATTGATAAGGGCTCAAGGAACCATATGGTACCACAGGGTCAGCCATATCAAATTTCCACACACCATGCATCTCTTACCAATACTTGATAACCAATATCTCATGCTATTGATAACCAATAGGCGATAATAACATGACTTTGTATTGATGATTGATAAAGATCAATCATCAAGACAAAGTCATGTTATTATTGCCCAATAGGTCACGCTACCGCTGACAAATCGCAGGCCTAGTAGCCGGTCACCTGACGGCCTCGGCCACGTTGTTGGAGGTGTGTCCTGAGAGGGCGTCGTGGAGGTTCCTGATGAAGTAGTCCCTGTAGTCCTCCCCCAGCGCCATGAAGGTCCCGCCCATCACGATGAACTCCACCTTGTCCACGCTGTGGCCCAGCTGCTTCAGCTGCAGCAACCAATCACAACGCAATCGGCACGTCAACCAATTAACGTCAGCACCTCAACGTACATATCAGCAGCACTTCGCAATCAACACATCAGCACTTCCACCCGTCGGCACACCAATGAGCCAATCAACATCACATCAACAACAATATGACAACAAACAAGCCAATCAGAACAAACGATCAGCATAGCAATGAACAACCTCAACTAATTTGCACATCATTCACCAAGCTGTGTATCAATTAGCCAATCAACAGAGTCATTAACTAATCAGCACAAACAACAACAACCAATCAGGCGTCTCCCTGCCCGTCGTCATGGCGCCGGGGGGAGGGGGCGTGGCCTGACCTGCTCCACACGGTGCCGGGTCTGGAGGAACGGATCGTAGCGTGCCCGGATCGCCCGCATCGAGGTCGGCTGCACAGAGAGAGAGAGAGAGAAGAGAGAGAGAGAGAGAGAGAGAGACAGAGAGAGAGAGAGAGAGACGGAGAGAGAGACAGAGACGGAGAGAGAGAGAGAGAGAGAGAGAGAAACCCCGACATTATCATGAAGAACTTTTGGATTATTAACATAGAACCAACAACAGGGACATGAAGATATGCAGGTTATAGAGTTAGGGTTAGGTTATAGAGTTAGGGTCAGCGTTAGGGTTAGGTTATAGAGTTAGGGTCAGCGTTAGGGTTAGGTTATAGAGTTAGGGTCAGCGTTAGGGTTAGGTTATAGAGTTAGGGTCAGCGTTAGGGTTAGGTTATAGAGTTAGGGTCAGCGTTAGGGTTAGGTTATAGGGTTGGGGTTTAGCGTTTGTGTGCGTAACTCACCTCGTATCCGGTGTAGGACTGGGTGGAATATTCAAAGTCTGAATCGGGTCCACCGGGACAGTAGCTGGCCAACCACAAGCAGAAAGATAGAAATATAATATTATAGAGCTGTCGTCCACACACATGTTATAATGTTATTATAGAGCTGACGTACACACAGATGTTATAATGTTATTATAGAGCTGACGTACACACAGATGTTATAATGTTATTATAGAGCTGACGTACACACAGATGTTATAATGTTATTATAGAGCTGACGTACACACAGATGTTATAATGTTATTATAGAGCTGACGTACACACAGATGTTATAATGTTATTATAGAGCTGACGTACACACAGATGTTATAATGTTATTATAGAGCTGACGTACACACAGATGTTATAATGTTATTATAGAGCTGACGTACACACAGATGTTATAATGTTATTATAGAGCTGACGTACACACAGATGTTATAATGTTATTATAGAGCTGACGTACACACAGATGTTATAATGTTATTATAGAGCTGACGTACACACAGATGTTATAATGTTATTATAGAGCTGACGTACACACAGATGTTATAATGTTATTATAGAGCTGACGTACACACAGATGTTATAATGTTATTATAGAGCTGACGTACACACAGATGTTCCCGGTGAAGCTGATGTGTGGACATCGGTGAGGTTTACACATCACAGCAACCACCGCTATCTGGAGGAGGAGGAGGAGAAC
Organism: Coryphaenoides rupestris; assembly: GCA_002895965.2. Classification (NCBI taxonomy): domain Eukaryota; kingdom Metazoa; phylum Chordata; class Actinopteri; order Gadiformes; family Macrouridae; genus Coryphaenoides; species Coryphaenoides rupestris. The sequence goes on along the minus strand of PIJE02001873.1, from coordinate 67,084 downwards.
ATTATTTATATTACACGCACACACACACACACACACACACACACACACACACACACACACACACAGACACAGACACACACACACACACACACACACACACCGCCTTTACATTTCCGACCAATCACACACACAGAGTGTTATTGCGGCCATCTTGCGGGGGAGCTCCGCCTACCCCGCTGGCGGTGCGGACGGGCTTGGCCTTGAGCTTGGGCAGCAGGGCGCGGCGGTAGTGGGGGGGCACCGCGGCGATGATGTCCACCAGGCGGGGCTGCGAGGACAGACCGTACCGGGCCGAGGTCCGAGTCTTCACCCTGGGGGAGGGAACACGGGAGAGGGGGGGGGGTGAGTTAGGGGGGTGAGTTGTGGGTGAAGGCTTCTGCAGGTGACTCCACCATAAGGTTACCATGGTTACCAGGGGGACTCTTACTTGTTCAGGTTGATGTCACGCCCTTCCTCGTGAGCCTCCACCAGCTGCTTGATGACATCAGCGACCGTCATCATCATCAGCTCAGCGCGGCTCAGATCAGCTGCAGAACACACAGAGGTCCAGGTATTACGGTAATGATTGAGGTTTAGGTCCAGGTATTATGGTAATGAGAGAGGGTTAGGTCCAAGTATTATGGTAATGAGAGAGGGTTAGGTCCAGGTATTACGGTAATGATTGAGGTTTAGGTCCAGGTATTACGGTAATGAGAGAGGGTTAGGTCCAAGTATTATGGTAATGATTGAGGTTTAGGTCCAGGTATTACGGTAATGATTGAGGTTTAGGTCCAGGTATTACGGTAATGATTGAGGTTTAGGTTATATGTTAGATAATGAAGTTTAGCTATCAACTTAGAGGTGGTTAGTTTAGGTGTTAGGGTTAGAGATGGATATGTGGGCTATGTATGGGGTGACAGTAGCTCAGGAGGTAAGAGCGGTTGTCTGGCAACAGGAAGGTTGCTGGTTCGATCCCCGGGCTCCTCCTCCTAGCTAAGTGTGGAGGTGTCCCTGAGCAAGACACCACCTAACCCTACCTGCTCCTCCTAGCTAAGTGTGGAGGTGTCCCTGAGCAAGACACCACCTAACCCTACCTGCTCCTCCTAGCTAAGTGTGGAGGTGTCCCTGAGCAAGACACCACCTAACCCTACCTGCTCCCCCTCCTAGCTAAGTGTGGAGGTGTCCCTGAGCAAGACACCACCTAAGTCAGTTAGCATTAGCAACATGCTACAGCCACACAGTTAATAATGCCAAGATTATTCCGCATAAACGTGTATTTAATCATCTTACTCTTCTTCTTCGGCTTCCCCATGTCGTCCTCTCCTAAAGACGTCCTAATCGGCAGCTGTAAAGTGTGTTAAAGTGTGTAAAGTGTGTGTTAGTGTGTTAAAGAGCGAACACGAGGAATAAAAACACAACGATTCTCCGACACAACACGAACACAACACGCTGCCGTACGTCGATACCAACTGACGTAAAATGTATCACAATATATTCGATTCAAAAGTTATATATATTTTTACGTTATTTTATGCACTAGACACTTATCGAAAAGGTTTTAAAAGTTTTTAATTCTATCTTGCTCTAAAAATAAAATATATATATTTCAACCTGCGGATGAGAAATAAGGTGTAAAATAATACTTCCTCGTTCTTAACTTAATGTATTAACACTTTAAAACAGGTATATAATGTATATAACTATATCTATATATACTATACTTAACATACCGACCAGTAACGTGTCGTTAATTCTATTCTATTCTATTCAACCTGCGTGTTTGTTTGGTAGATCTACAAGGCATGCAGATGACGTCACAGCGCCGTGTTGCGACCGATCCCGCCGTGTGGAGATCTGCGCGTCTTAGAACCGCGTTCCAGTTCTCCTGGGAAGTCGGAATCTCCGGCCTCCCAGTGTGAACAATGTCGCGTTGCATTTAAACCTCGCAGGTCGGAAGTCGGAGCTGGGAGTGACGTCACACCCGAATTGACTGAAGTCGGGCTCGGTGACGTTCTTCCGACTCTCCGAGTTGGCGTTGCGACTTCAGGGGGGCGTTCCCCCGTGAAATCCCCGACTTGGAAGTGGGAAATTCCAACGTCCGTGTACAACTGGAACGCACCCTAAACCCAAGAGTAAATCCCCTGAGCGCCTCCTCCTCCACCTCCACCAGGAAACACGGCAACAGGTGGAGTCCAGACTGGCGTCAACTCGTAAGTTTTTACACTCCGACTGCGACCCGTCTGATCATTAATCACTTTGTTCTTAATTGGCTGCATAGACGATAGAAAGAAACTCTTGTTAGTGACTGAGTTTGGAAGTGGAGGTGGGTGGAGGTGCGAGGAAACCTGGAGTCGAACCTGCGGCATTCCTCCACCCACCCCCTTGCACCTGCACCCACCCCACCCCACCTGCACCTCCACCCACCCTCTCACACCCACCTCCACCCAGTGCACCACCCAGACACACGGACCACAGGTAACAGCAGCTTTATTCGGCGGTACAACGACACCGTCCAGCAGCAGCAGCAGCTCATGCATGTAGTAATGAGAGGCTGGTTTACTGAGACCTTCACCTTAAAGGGTCCTGAGACCTCAACCTTAAAGGGTCCTTAACCTGAAGGGTCCTGAGACCTTCACCTTAAAGGGTCCTTAACCTGACTGGTCCTGAGACCTTCACCTTAAAGGGTCCTGAGAACTTCACCTTAAAGGGTCCTTAACCTGACTGGTCCTGAGTCCAGGGGCGGCTCCTGGTGGGGGGAAACGGGGACCCCCCTAAACACTGACCCCCTGTGGCCACACAGGGGGTCACCCCTGTGACCCCTTTGGGCTCACCCAAATTAAGTCTACAATAATAATTATAATAATGAAATTATCGATTTCCTTGCAAAGCTAACAGGAATGTGTTTTTGTTTTTATTATTGTAATTTATTTAGTTTGTGCAACATTACTTTATATAGTGAATGAAAAACATTTTGTATTTGTATTTGTCTCTTCTGGTGTCCACAAACCGAAAGCATAAAGCAAACATGAAACAACACATTTCATATTCCTCGTTGTTGTTGTGTTGTTGTTGTGAAGGCTGTGAGGCAGTGAGACGTCGAGGACAACATGGAGGAGAACCAGGCCAACGTAAAGGTCGCGGTGCGAGTGCGACCCATGAATAGGAGAGGTGAGTCACGGAGCTGGACCTTGTGACGACTGCACACACACATGCGCACACACACACACACACACACACACACACACACTTTCTCTATCGTTGTTGTCCTTATTTTAGAGTTTGTATTTTTAAAGCTTTAAAGTCTCTCTTGACTTCACTTAAGATAAGATAGAACTTTATTGATCCCGAAGGAAATTCTTGTACCAGGTTGCATAGAAATAGAATAAAACGATAGAGAAAAAAAGTTATTTTCTTATTTGCTGTTTGCTGCTGGAAGTTCAGTTGGCGTGACATCACTTCCTGTCAGAGCGGCTGTAATGATGACCTGTAACTCAGTACGTTTCCATGGTTACGAGCAGCATCTGCTGAGCCGGTGGATGGATGGTCTGCTAGCTGTTAGCCGCTGATAGCTGGTGATAGCTGCTTGGTTACTGTAGTTTAGCTGGTGGTTTAGAGGAGTATTATGGTCTGTCACCGCAGCGCTCTGGAGGCGTGCCAGGGACGAGGCCGCCTGTCACTCACAACAATACAACTTTATTGACACAGCGATGTGCGGACAGAACCGCACAACAAAGAGCTTAACAATGCAGACGACACAGCGAGGAGGTGAGGAGGAGGTCAGAGGAGAGCGGGGGACATGGGCTGGAGGCATTTCCTGCTTCCTATGGACTTCCTGGCTCGAACAGGAAGTTAGAACCAGGAACAGGGAACCCTATTGTCCCGGTGTCCTCAGTGGCTCTGTGTACACACACACACACACACACACACACACACACACACACACACACACACACACACACACACACACACACACACCCCAAAAGACAGTGAGCCCAGTGACCCCAGTGACCCGCTCCATAACAAAGCCCTCATCCACAGAGAGACTCTAGAGCGATGCCCCCTCGGCCAGCTGGTTCTGGGACTCTATTCACAAAACCAAGCAGAGCCACCAGACAGAAACCATTAGAATAAAACAAATGATAAGAAAACAAAAAGAAAACTACCTCACACACTGGAAAGAATCAACCAAAAAACAGAGTAAATAGAATGCTATTTGGCCCTAAACAGACACAACGGCAGAATACCTGAGCACTGTGACCCCTGACCCCAAACTCAGGACATCCTTGACTAGATACAGACTCAGAGAGCACAGCCTCGCCGTGGAGAGAGGCCGCCACCGGCAGACCTGGCTACCAAGAGAAGACAGACTCTGTACCCACTGCACCCAACAGGAGGTGGAAACCCAGCTCCACTTCCTAACAACCTGCCACCTATACCAAGACATTAGAGATACATACTTCACACAGATCTCAAACACCCAAAAGAATTTTGAAAACTTAACAAACAACCAAAAACTTCCATATCTGCTGGGCGAGGTACAGGAATGTGCAAACACAGCAGCAAGATTTGTGAGCTGTTGAGACAGGAGAAGGACATCCAACGGAATACAACCTCCATAAAGACTGTCAATCACCTGTCAATGACTTTATTATTATCATTATTTTAATTTGTATTTTTGTATTATTATTATATACTGTATATATATATTTTATATATATATCTTTTTATTTCATTTTTTTGGTAAAAACATTTATATTTAATTTCTTCAAATTTCTTTTTTCCTTTTTATTGTATCTTATTTTGTATTTTTTTTTTACTTTTACTGTATATATTTAGTTCTTTATAAATATACTTTTTATTTACCACTCGCTTTGGTAATATAAATGTACGTTTCCCATGACAATAAAGATCTTTACATTGAAAATGTAATTGATAGAGCGAGAGAGAGCGAGAGAGAGAGCAAGAGAGAGCGAGAGAGAGAGCGAGAGAGAGAGAGCGAGAGAGAGCAGAGAGAGAGCAGAGAGAGCAGAGAGAGAGAGAGAGAGAGAGAGAGAGAGAGGAGAGAGAGAGAGAGAGCGAGAGAGAGCGAGAGAGAGCAAGAGAGAGCGAGAGAGAGAGCGAGAGAGAGAGAGCGAGAGAGAGCAGAGAGAGAGCAGAGAGAGAGCGAGAGAGAGCAGAGAGAGCAGAGAGAGCGAGAGAGAGCAGAGAGAGAAAGAGCGAGAGAGAGAGAGAGAGAGGAGGAGAGAGAGAGAGAGCAGGAGAGAGAGAGAGAGAGACGCGAGAGCCTCTGCCTAAGATCCGGTGGAACAGCCCCATCCTCAGCCCGTGCCAGCGTGCTGTTTCGGGTCCGGCCGCGCAGACAGGGAGAACGGACACTAAAAACCCCTCCAATGTGATCCCGTCCTCACGGCTGCAACGTCTCCGGGAACATTATGGGATGGCGGCGGCGGCGGGATGCGTTGCCGTTGCCGGCGGCGGCGGCGGAGGCATGACATCATCACGTGCGGCCCATTAAGCGCTCGTAACGTCTGTTATCATTACACGCTTCACACGATACCGTCGCATAATCCAATATGCAGTAAAATAAACATCTTGCGCACACAACAGTGTTGTGTGTGTGTGTGTGTGTGTGTGTGTGTGTGTGTGTGTTAGTTCATGTTCATCTCATGTGTTCAGATGAGTTCATATGTCGTCTGTTCATAAGATCTGAGTGGATGGAGTTCACACACCAGCTCAGCATGCTGGCCTCTCACTAAAGGTGGCTCCATGTGAACTCTCTCTCTCTCTCTCTCTCTCTCTCTCTCTCTCACTGTCTCTCTCTCTCACTCTCACTGGACAGTCCTCACATAACAAGCATGGTCTCCAAGGAGAGAGAGAGAGACAGAGAGAGACACAGAGAGAGAGAGTGGTGAGAGAGAGAGTGAGAGAGTGAGATAGAGAGTGTGAGAGAGAGTTAGAGAGTGAGAGAGATAGAGAGAAAGAGAGAGAGTATACAGACGCATGGTAAAACATCAACAGGAGTCACGTCATGTGACACAAAGACTTGGTTCTCCGGACCAATCAGAGAACGCCAGACCCAAGGAGAATAACCCCACATCTCGTCCAATCAGACAGCACCATGTGGTCAGGTGGTCTGCGGCGTTCCAGACACCGGCGGCTATTTCCACACCGCTACCGTTTGTATGCAGCTAATCTTTATTTGTTCAGATGTGTTTGAACACGACGGACAAATCGCTGTGCATGTGGACTTTATGAGTTCCTGTTGTTAGTGAAGTAGAGACCTGAGAGGGACCACACACACACACACACACACACACACACACGGTGCATGCTGGGTAGGCTCACTCCCTCCTACCAGGGTCACATGGTCCCCACTGACACTATAAAGCGCTGGCATGCACCCAGCTAAGCTAGCACCAAACACCGCTGGGCTAACGCTAAGCCAATGCTCTTCAGGCCAAACCCAATGGACAGAGAACACCGTGTTTGCTCTCTCTCTCTCTCTCTCTCTCTCTCTCTCTCTCTCTCTCTCTCTCTCTCTCTCTCTCTCTCTCTCTCTCTCTCTCTTCTCTCTCTCTCTCTCTCTCTCTCTCTCTCTCTCTCTCTCTCTCTCTCTCTCTCTCTCTCTCTCTCTCTCTCTCTCCCTCTCTCTCTCTCTCTCGTCGACCTGTTGGGGGGGTCCCTGGGGCCAAGGTGGCAGCGCTAACGATATCGCCACGCCACACACGCCCACACACACACACACACACACACACACACACACACACACACACACACACACACACACACACACACACACACACACCACACCACACACACACACACACACACACACACACACACACACACTTAAAGGGGAATTGAAATATTAGCCTTTCTAAAGAACACAACAAAGACATTTTTGTCCTCCCCCCTCACCTGAGGAGCATGCAGGTAAGGGGGGGGGGGGGGAGAGTGGAGGGGGGAGGCGGAGCTCCTCGTCTCTGTAACCAGAGCAAAGAACCAGCGACCTCACAGCTGCAGACTGTAGGCTGTGGTGTGTCTCAACACCTCAGCTGCTGAATGCTCTCCACTCAACTCAGTGCACCGTGCTCTGCTGTGATAGGCCGCCCCGCCAGGCGTGTAGCTCCGCCCCGCCCCCCTCCCCCACCTGGTGTGTAGCCCCGCCCACCTGTACGCAGGCCAGGCCCAGAGGAGGAGGAGCTTGTCGTTTAGTTTATAGGAAAAGGAGTAGAAGAGCGACCGCACCCTCCCTGTCCTGGGAGGAGGAGGAGGAGGAGGAGGAGGAGGAGCAGGAGGAAGAGAGGGGAGGGGAGGAGGAGGAGGGCAGGGTGGAGGTCCTACCGTGGGTCATCCTTGCTGAGGTTGATGTTGGCCGGGTGGAGCAGAGTCTGGTTGCCACTCATCTCCACGATGCACTTCGTCTTCATCTCCCTCTCTGCGCGCACACACACACACACACTTTATGTGAAGTTCTTAGAAATCCCTCCAGTGTGTGTGTGCGTGTGTGTGTGTGTGTGTGTGTGTGTGTGTGTGTGTGTGTGTGTGTGTGTGTGTGTGTGTACACAGAGCCACTGAGGACACCGGGACAATAGGGTTCCCTGTTCCTGGTTCTAACTTCCTGTTCGAGCCAGGAAGTCCATAGGAAGCAGGAAATGCCTCCAGCCCATGTCCCCCGCTCTCCTCTGACCTCCTCCTCACCTCCTCGCTGTGTCGTCTGCATTGTTAAGCTCTTTGTTGTGCGGTTCTGTCCGCACATCGCTGTGTCAATAAAGTTGTATTGTTGTGAGTGACAGGCGGCCTCGTCCCTGGCACGCCTCCAAGAGCGCTGCGGTGACAGACCATAATACTCTCTAAACCACCAGCCTAAACTACAGTAACCAAGCAGCTATCACCAGCTATCAGCGGCTAACAGCTAGCAGACCCATCCATCCACCGGCTTCAGCAGATGCTGCTCGTAACCATGGAACGTACTGAGTTTACAGGTCATCATTACAGCCGCTTCTGACAGGAAGTGATGTCACACACCCCCGTTCCTTTTAGCGCCAACTGAACTTCCAGCAGCAAAACAACAAATCGTTTTATTCTATTTCTATGCAACCTGGTACAAGAATTTCCTTCGGGATCAATAAAGTTTTATCTTATCTTAAGTGAATCAAGAGAGACTTAAAGCTTTAAAAATACAAACTCTAAAATAAGGACACACGATAGAGAAGTGTGTGTGTGTGTGTGGTGTGTGTGTGTGTGTGCATGTGTGTGTGCAGTCGTCACAAAGGTCCAGCTCCGTGACTCACCTCTCCTATTCATGGGTCGCACTCGCACCGCGACCTTTACGTTGGCCTGGTTCTCCTCCATGTTGTCCTCGACGTCTCACTGCCTCACAGCCTTCACAACAACAACACCAAACAACAACACAACAACAACGGATGGAATATGAAATGTGCTTGTTTCATGTTTGCTTTATGCTTCGGTTTGTGGACACCAGAAGAGACAAATACAAATACTAAATGTTTTTTCATTCACTATATAAAGTAATGTTGCACAAACTAAATAAATTACAATAATAAAAACAAAAACACCTTCCTGTTAGCTTTGCAAGGAAATCGATAATTTCATTATTATAATATTATTGTAGACTTAATTTTGGGTGAGCCCAAAGGGGTCACAGGGGGTGACCCCCTGTGTGGCCACAGGGGGGTCAGTGTTTAGGGGGGTCCCCGTTTCCCCCCACCAGGAGCCGCCCCTGGACTCAGGACCAAGTCAGGTTAAGGACCCTTTAAAGGTGAAGTTTCTCAGGACCCTTTAAGGTGAAGGTCTCAGGACCAGTCAGGTTAAGGACCCTTTAAGGTGAAGGTCTCAGGACCCTTCAGGTTAAAGGACCCTTTAAGGTTGAGGTCCTCAGGACCCTTTAAGGTGAAGGTCTCCAGTAAACCAGCCTCTCATTACTACATGCATGAGCTGCTGCTGCTGCTGGACGGTGTCGTTGTACCGCCGAATAAAGCTGCTGTTACCTGTGGTCCGTGTGTCTGGGTGGTGCACTGGGTGAGAGTGGGGTGTGAGAGGGTGGGGTGGAGGTGCAGGTGGGGTGGGGTGGGTGCAGGTGCAAGGGGGTGGGTGGAGGAATGCCGCAGGTTTCGACTCCAGGTTTCCTCGCACCTCCACCACCTCCACTTCCAAACTCAGTCACTAACAAGAAGTTTCTTTCTATCGTCTATGCAGCCAATTAAGAACAAAGTGATTAAATGATCAGACGGGTCGCAGTTCGGGGAGTGGTAAAAACTTACGAGTTGACGCAGTCTGGATCCACCTGTTGCCGTGTTTTCCTGGTGGAGGTGCGAGGAGGAGGCGCTCAGGGGATTTACTCTGGGTTTAGGGTTGCGTTCCAGTTGACACGGACGTTGGAATTTCCCACTTCCAAGTCGGGGGATTTCAACGGGGGAACGCCACCCTGAGTCCGCAACGGCCAACTCCGGGAGTCCGGAAAGACCGTCCACCGAGCCCGACTTCCAGTCCAATCCCGTTTTTGGTGTGACTTCACTGTCCACTCCCTATAGCCTCCGACTTTTCCGACCCTGCCGAGGTTTTAAATGCAACCGCCGACATTGTTCACACTGGGAGGCCGGAGATTCCGACTTCCCAGGAGAACTGGAACGCGGTTCTAAGACGCGCAGATCTCCACACGGCGGGATCGGTCGCAACACGGCGCTGTGACGTCATCTGCATGCCTTGTAGATCTACCAAACAAACACGCAGGTTGAATAGAATAGAATAGAATTAACGACACGTTACTGGTCGGTATGTTAAGTATAGTATATATAGATATAGTTATATACATTATATACCTGTTTTAAAGTGTTAATACATTAAGTTAAGAACGAGGAAGTATTATTTTACACCTTATTTCTCATCCGCAGGTTGAAATATATATATTTTATTTTTAGAGCAAGATAGAATTAAAAACTTTTAAAACCTTTTCGATAAGTGTCTAGTGCATAAAATAACGTAAAAATATATATAACTTTTGAATCGAATATATTGTGATACATTTTACGTCAGTTGGTATCGACGTACGGCAGCGTGTTGTGTTCGTGTTGTGTCGGAGAATCGTTGTGTTTTTATTCCTCGTGTTCGCTCTTTAACACACTAACACACTTTACAGCTGCCGATTAGGACGTCTTTAGGAGAGGACGACATGGGGAAGCCGAAGAAGAAGAGTAAGATGATTAAATACACGTTTATGCGGAATAATCTTGGCATTATTAACTGTGTGGCTGTAGCATGTTGCTAACTGACTTAGGTGGTGTCTTGCTCAGGGACACTTAGCTAGGAGGAGCAGGTAGGGTTAGGTGGTGTCTTGCTCAGGGACACCTCCACACTTAGCTAGGAGGAGCAGGTAGGGTTAGGTGGTGTCTTGCTCAGGGACACCTCCACACTTAGCTAGGAGGAGCAGGTAGGGTTAGGTGGTGTCTTGCTCAGGGACACCTCCACACTTAGCTAGGAGGAGCAGGTAGGGTTAGGTGGTGTCTTGCTCAGGGACACCTCCACACTTAGCTAGGAGGAGCAGGTAGGGTTAGGTGGTGTCTTGCTCAGGGACACCTCCACACTTAGCTAGGAGGAGCAGGTAGGGTTAGGTGGTGTCTTGCTCAGGGACACCTCCACACTTAGCTAGGAGGAGCAGGTAGGGTTAGGTGGTGTCTTGCTCAGGGACACCTCCACACTTAGCTAGGAGGAGCAGGTAGGGTTAGGTGGTGTCTTGTTCAGGGACACCTCCACACTTAGCTAGGAGGAGCAGGTAGGGTTAGGTGGTGTCTTGCTCAGGGACACCTCCACACTTAGCTAGGAGGAGGAGCCCGGGGATCGAACCAGCAACCTTCCTGTTGCCAGACAACCGCTCTCATTACCGTAATACCTGGACCTAAACCTCAATCATTACCATAATACTTGGACCTAACCCTCTCTCATTACCATAATACCTGGACCTAAACCTCAATCATTACCGTAATACCTGGACCTAAACCTCAATCATTACCATAATACTTGGACCTAACCCTCTCTCATTACCGTAATACCTGGACCTAAACCTCAATCATTACCGTAATACCTGGACCTAAACCTCAATCATTACCATAATACCTGGACCTAAACCTCAATCATTACCGTAATACCTGGACCTCTGTGTGTTCTGCAGCTGATCTGAGCCGCGCTGAGCTGATGATGATGACGGTCGCTGATGTCATCAAGCAGCTGGTGGAGGCTCACGAGGAAGGGCGTGACATCAACCTGAACAAGTAAGAGTCCCCCTGGTAACCATGGTAACCTTATGGTGGAGTCACCTGCAGAAGCCTTCACCCACAACTCACCCCCCTAACTCACCCCCCCCCCCCCCCCTCTCCCGTGTTCCCTCCCCCAGGGTGAAGACTCGGACCTCGGCCCGGTACGGTCTGTCCTCGCAGCCCCGCCTGGTGGACATCATCGCCGCGGTGCCCCCCCACTACCGCCGCGCCCTGCTGCCCAAGCTCAAGGCCAAGCCCGTCCGCACCGCCAGCGGGGTAGGCGGAGCTCCCCCGCAAGATGGCCGCAATAACACTCTGTGTGTGTGATTGGTCGGAAATGTAAAGGCGGTGTGTGTGTGTGTGTGTGTGTGTGTGTGTGTGTGTGTGTGTGCGTGTGTGTGCGTGTGTAATATAAATAATGTTCTCCTCCTCCTCCAGATAGCGGTGGTTGCTGTGATGTGTAAACCTCACCGATGTCCACACATCAGCTTCACCGGGAACATCTGTGTGTACGTCAGCTCTATAATAACATTATAACATCTGTGTGTACGTCAGCTCTATAATAACATTATAACATCTGTGTGTACGTCAGCTCTATAATAACATTATAACATCTGTGTGTACGTCAGCTCTATAATAACATTATAACATCTGTGTGTACGTCAGCTCTATAATAACATTATAACATGTGTGTGTACGTCAGCTCTATAATAACATTATAACATCTGTGTGTACGTCAGCTCTATAATAACATTATAACATCTGTGTGTACGTCAGCTCTATAATAACATTATAACATCTGTGTGTACGTCGCTCTATCCAATATCGTTCTCGCAGAATGATGGCATTTTATAATGGAATTGTACTCAGTCTGGTCGCACGTCAGTCAGAGTTGTCATGCAGCTGTCATCCCCAACCGGCACGGAAACACACGCACACGCACGCACACGCACACGCACACACACACACACACGTTTTAGTGCCCTTGCCAAGTTGTGATGTATCAATAAATGTATAATAAAATAAAATAGAATGCGTAGAACTGCTGCTGATGATTGTCTGCTCTCTCTTCCCTCTCCAGAAACCAGCCTAAGGTGAGACCTGATATCACAGAATATCACGACGTGTAAATATACATAAATAAGTATTTATTATGAACTACGACTTAAGGGCTAACGGCTTGACCTCTGACCCGCAGATGTTTGCGTACGACCACTGCTTCTGGTCGATGGACGAGTCGCACGGAGACGTGTTCGCAGGTGAGGGCACCGGCAGACACACACCTGACCCCGATTAACCAATCAGCATCCAGAGCTCCATTGGCACCTAGCAACGGCGCTGCGTTGGTCGCTATGTGTCAGTGCTAGTTGTTGTTGTTGTTGTTGTGTATTGCCGTGCTTGTTTATGTGCTGTTGTGTGTCGCTGCGTTGTTGCCGACCTCAGCAGTGTGTGTGTGTGTGTGTGTCTCAGGTCAGGAGGTGGTGTTTCAGTGCCTTGGAGACAGTCTCCTTGACAACGCCTTCCTGGGATACAACGCCTGCATCTTCGCTTACGGACAGACAGGTGACAACTTTACCACCTGTCTTACAACCTGTCTGTCTGACCGACCTGTCTCACAGTCTCACGACCACGCTGTCTACCATCCTGCCTATGGCCGTGTGTGTGTGTGTCTGTCTCTGTGTGTGTCCTCCAGGGTCCGGTAAGTCCTACACCATGATGGGTTCTGCGGAGCAGCCCGGTCTCATCCCCAGACTCTGCTGCTCTCTGTTCTCCCGGACGCTGCGGGAGGCGCGGGAGCAGGAGGCCTTCACCGTGGAGGTGTCCTACCTGGAGATCTACAACGAGAAGGTCCGGGACCTGCTGGACCCCAAGGGGTGAGGACACGTCCACCCGACACCGTCCCGAGTACCTCCTGCCGCGCTACCACGGACCGGAGGGTCACCACCACCACCACCGCCGTCATTTAGCCCCACCCATCACCAGTCACCACCACCACCACCACCACCCTTCACTCAGTCTCAGGGGATCTCTTGCGTGTGAAATTATATTTGCAAATGTAATTCATGGCCGTCTGCAGCCCTGTTGATGTACTCCAGACTCCGTTTAAACGAAGTGGTTGCAAAACGATATTTAATACGATCTCTGATCTGCATGACTGAAATCACATTTCAAACGTAATAACAATCTGTTGGCAACAGAGACGACGTAAACAAAGTCGGGCAATTATATTAAAGGATAACAAGAATCTAAATCTGTTTCTGTGTGTGTGTGTGTGTGTGTGTGTGTGTGTGTGTCTGTCTCTCTCCCGCTCTCTCTCTCTCCCTCTCTCTCTCCCTCCCTCTGTCTCTCTGTCTCTCTCTCTCTCTCTCTCTCTCTCTCTCTCTCTCCCCCCCCCCCCCCCCCCCAGGAGTCGCCAGGCCCTGAGGGTGAGGGAGCACAGTGTCCTGGGGCCCTACGTGGACGGTCTCTCTCGTCTGGCGGTGGCCTCCTATAAGGTACCACCGGCCTCCCCTCCACATGGAGTTAGCATAGCCTAGCCTAGCATAGCATAGCATAGCATAGCAGCAGAGCAGGGCGCAGGCTGTGGCGGGTGGGGCTGACCCCTGTTGTGGTGGTGGTGGTGGTGGTGATGATGATGTCACATCCTGTCAGGACGTGGAGTCTCTGATGTCGGAGGGCAACAAGTCGCGCACGGTGGCGGCGACCAACATGAACGAGGAGAGCAGCCGGTCGCACGCCGTCTTCAACCTCATCCTGACGCACACGCTGCTCGACACGCAGTCCGGGGTAACGCACACGCGCACACGCAGAAGTCATGTGTGTGATTGTATTGTTTACAACGTTAAACGCTGACAAAGTTTTGTGATGTTTGACGCGTGCGATACGAATAAAGTTGTGGGTTGTTTTTATCGTACAGTATAACGTTTTGTTAGAAACCTATGTTTAATTAAAGGTGTGTGTGTGTGTGTGTGTGTGTGTGTGTGTGTGTGTGTGGTGTGTGTGTGTGTGTGTGTGTGTGTGTGTGTGTGTGTGTGTGTGTGTGTGTGTGTGTGTGTGTGTGTGTGTGTGTGTGTGTGTGTGTGTGTGTGTGTGTGTGTGTGTGTGTGCAGACGCAGGGGGAGAAGGTGAGCAAGCTGAGTCTGGTGGACCTGGCAGGAAGTGAGCGAGCCGCCAAGACGGGTGCAGCGGGCGAGAGACTGAAGGAGGGCAGCAACATCAACAGGTAGAGGGCCCCCCGGCCAATCAGATCTCAGATCAGTTGACCTCGCTTCAGCCAATCGGAGCGCTCTCACCGTGACCTCCGACCCCTGACCCCAGGTCTCTGAGCACGCTGGGTCTGGTGATCTCGGCGCTGGCAGAGCAGGGGGCCGGGAAGAACAAGAACAAGTTTGTTCCCTACAGAGACTCTGTCCTCACCTGGCTGCTCAAGGTACCTCCCCTTTACCTGTCTCACCCTTGCCTGTCTCACCTTTACCTGTCCTAACTTTACCTGTCTCACCTTTACCTGTATGTGTCTGTCCTCACCTGGTTGCTCAAAGTGCCTCACTTTTACTTCTAGTCTCACCTTTACTTACCTGTCATACCTCTACCTGTCCCACCTTTACCTGTCTTACCATCTCACCTGTCTCACCTCGACCTTGAGAACCTGCACAAAGGCACTCCACCTGTCCCACCTCCACCTGTCTGAGGGTGATGGCTCACTGAGCGACACGCTAGTTGCCAGCATGTGTGGACCAGGTGTCGTTACCTGTGGTCCCGCCACGCGGTGCTGAGATGCTAACCTGTACCTCCAGGACAGTCTGGGCGGCAACAGCCGCACGGCGATGGTTGCCACGGTGAGCCCGGCGGCGGACAGCTACGAGGAGACGATGTCGACGCTGCGCTACGCCGACCGCGCCAAGAGCATCGTCAACCACGCCGTGGTGAACGAGGACCCCAACGCCCGCATCATCCGCGAGCTGAGGGAGGAGGTGGACAAGCTCCGAGAACAGCTCACCCAGGCCGAGGTCAGGGGCTCCGAGACGCCGAGGGCTCACTGATGTCACGGGTTCTAGTCCCTGAAGTTAACACGGGTTCTAGTCCCTGAAGTTAACATGGGTTCTGGTCCCTGAAGTTAACACAGGTTCTGGTCCCTGAAGTTAACACGGGTTCTGGTCCCTGAAGTTAACACGGGTTCTGGTCCCTGAAGTTAACACGGGTTCTGGTCCCTGAAGTTAACACGGGTTCTGGTCCCTGAAGTTAACACGGGTTCTGGTCCCTGAAGTTAACACGGGTTCTGGTCCCTGAAGTTAACACAGGTTCTGGTCCCTGAAGTTAACACGGGTTCTGGTCCCTGAAGTTAACACGGGTTCTGGTCCCTGAAGTTAACACGGGTTCTGGTCCCTGAAGTTAACACGGGTTCTGGTCCCTGAAGTTAACACGGGTTCTGGTCCCTGAAGTTAACACGGGTTCTGGTCCCTGAAGTTAACACGGGTTCTGGTCCCTGAAGTTAACACGGGTTCTAGTCCCTGAAGTTAACACGGGTTCTAGTCCCTGAAGTTAACACGGGTTCTGGTCCCTGGAGTTACCATGGGTTCTAGTCCCTGAAGTTAACACGGGTTCTAGTCCCCGAAGTTGTCATGGGTTCTAGTAGTGGTTGTTAAACGGTGATGTCGTGGGTTCTAGTAGTGGTTGTTAAACGGTGATGTCGTGGGTTCTAGTAGCGGTTGTTAAATGGTGATGTCGTGGGTTCTAGTAGTGGTTGTTAAACGGTGATGTCGTGGGTTCTAGTAGTGGTTGTTAAACGGTGATGTCGTGGTTCTAGTAGTGGTTTCTAGTAGTGGTTGTTAAACGGTGATGTCGTGGTTCTAGTAGTGGTTGTTAAACGGTGATGTCGTGGTTCTAGTAGCGGTTTCTAGTAGTGGTTGTTAAACGGTGATGTCGTGGGTTCTAGTAGTGGTTGTTAAACGGTGATGTCGTGGTTCTAGTAGCGGTTGTTAAACGGTGATGTCGTGGGTTCTAGTAGCGGTTGTTAAACGGTGATGTCGTGGTTCTAGTAGTGGGTTCTAGTAGTGGTTGTTAAACGGTGATGTCGTGGGTTCCAGTCCCTGAAGGCCCCAGAGCTGAAGGATCGACTGGAGGAGTCTGAGAAGCTGATCCAGGAGATGACCGTCACCTGGGAGGACAAACTGACCAAGACTGAGAACATCGCCCAGGTAACACACACACACACACACACGCACACACACACACACACACGCACACACACACACACGCACACACACACACACACACACACGCACACGCACACAATCAGAGATGATGCAAACCTTTGACATTTCAGTTTGAACCGGAGTCGTATTAAAATACTTTATCTACGGTTCAGCTCCTAGCGAGGTTAGCTTCGGTTGTACGATGAGTGCTGTCTGTGACGTGGAGTGTGGCGCCCCCCGGTGGCCGCGGTCGTTCCCTGCAGGAGCGGCAGAAGCAGCTGGAGAGTCTGGGCATCTCGCTGCAGTCGTCGGGGATCCGCGTGGTGGAGGATCGCTGCTTCCTGGTCAACCTGAACGCCGACCCCGCCCTCAACGAGCTGCTCGTCTACTACCTCAAGGTACACGCACGCACGCACGCACGCACGCACGCACGCACGCACGCACGCACGCACCTCTCTGACCACGCCCCCCCTGTGTGTGTGTGTCCAGGAGCACACGCGTGTGGGCTCGGCCGACTCCCAGGACATCCAGCTGTGTGGGATGGCCATCCAGGCGGAGCACTGCGTCATCGACATCACCGCCCACAGCGGGGTGGTGCTGAGCCCCCACCGCCACGCACGGTAGGCTCCGCCCCCCCCCCCCAGCCCCCCACCGCCACGCACGGTAGGCCCCGCCCCCCTCCCCCTCAGCCCCCCACCGCTACGCACGGTTGGCCACTCCCCCCACCGCCACGCACGGTAGGCCCCTCCCCCTCTCCCTCCACCCACCCCCAACACGCTACCGGACCGCTAACACCTCCAGCTAACGCGTGCAGGTTGTTGACTTCCTGTCTTCTACTTCCTGCTTCCTGCAGGACGTGTGTGAACGGGGCGGTCCTCTCCACGCCCCTCCAGCTTCACCATGGCGACCGCATCCTCTGGGGCAACAACCACTTCTTCAGGTGGGGTCAGGGGTCACGCCACTACGTGACATCATCATCACGCACGGTGTTCTAGCGTGCCTGTCACGTGACCCGGTTACCGTGGTGACGTGACAATGACGCGATAATGATCAACTGGATAACAATCTCTCTCGCTCTCTGTCTCTCTGTCTGTCTCTCATTCTCTCTCTCTCTATGTTTCCCTGTCTGTCTCTCTCTCTGTCTCTGTCTCTCTCTCTCACTGTCTCTCTGTGTTTCTGTCTTTCTCTCTGTCTCCCTGTCTCTCTCTCTCTCACTGTCTCCCTGTCTCTCTGTCTGTCTCTCTCTCTCTCTCTCTCTCTCTCCCTGTCTCTCTCTCTCTCCCTGTCTCTCTCTCTCTCTGTGTCTCTCTCTCTCTCTGTGTCTCTCGGTCTCTCTCTCTCTCTCTCAGGATCAACCTGCCCAGGAACCTGTCCCAGGTGGGGGTGGAGGGGGAGGAAGGGGGCGTGGCCACCAACGCGAGGGCTGGGCCGAGCGCCGACAGGCCGGGCGAGGGGGCGGGGGCGGGGCCGGGCGAGGGGGCGGGCGACGTCAGCCTGGGCTACGAGTTCGCCCAGACGGAGGTCCTGATGAACACCATGGGCCACGACGGTGAGGGGGGTGGAGGCAGGGTGGAGACGAGAGGCGAGCTGATTGGCTGCAGGCGATGATGATGTCACTAACCTAAGCCCCTCCCCCCCAGACCCGATCAACGCGGCGCTGCACACGCTGGGCCGGCAGTACGAGGAGGAGAAGAGGAGCGCCCTGGAGCGCCAGCGCCTCCTCTACGAGCAGGAGCTGGAGCACCTCCGCAAGCACCTCCCCCTGGAGCCCACCGCCACCTCCTCCCCCTCCCCCCCCTCCTCCTCCTCCTCCCCACACCCCCGCATACGGCGCTGGAGCGAGGACAGGTGAGGGGGGCGGGGCTTGGGGCTGTACACACCTCACGACCAATCACAGTGCAGAGCTCCTGTGTTGTTGACACCTGGTGTGATGCTGATTGGTCGTTAACGGTCCACCCAGTGAACTGGACCGTACCAAGTAGTTGGTACATCTGGGTGGTGGACACCCCCACGTGTGATGTCACTAGAGGGTAGATTTCGATGGCTAATTGACACTCACACACACACACAATAGGCTGTTTAAAACGAGCTAGCGTTAGCTATGTGCTAGTTTGCAGAATGATGAGTTAATACCCGTCTGTATGTGTGTCTGCCTGTCTGTCTGTGTGTCTGCCTGTCTGTCCTGTGTGTCTGTCTGTCCCTGCCTACCTGTCTGTCTGTATGTCTGCCCGTCTGTCTGTCCCCCAGGGAGGCTATGATCAGCCGGGGTCTCCTGCGTCTCCGGGAGCAGATCGTCCGCACCAAGCTGCTGGTACAGGAGGCCAGCTTCCTGTCTGAGGAGCTCAACAAGAAGACGGAGTACCTGGTCACCCTGCAGATCCCCGCCGCAAACCTGGACGCCAACCGCAAGGTACCGCCCGCCGTACCGCAGGGGGGGTCAAAGGTCAGGACGTCTGCGCTTTAGTGACTCCCTACCTGAGGCAGGATTTGAGAAATGTGGCCTGAAGAGTGACCAACGTCTCCTCTCTCTCCGGAGGTCTGTAACCGTTAACCTCTCCCCCCCCCCCCCAGAGGAACGTGGTTCTGTCGGAGCCGGCGGTGCAGGTGCGCAGGAAGGGGCGGGGCAAGCAGATCTGGTCGCTGGAGAAGATGGAGAACCGCCTGGTGGACATGAAGGACCTGTACCAGGAGTGGAGGGACTGTCAGGAGGACAACAGCGTGAGTAGCTGGTCACCCTAGCAACCACGGCGTGAGTAGCTGGTCGCCCTAGCAACCACAGCGTGAGTAGCTGGTCGCCTAGCAACCGCAAGGATGCTGCTGGCTCCATCCTATAATACCCACTGAGACAAACGATGGCGTTCAGGAAATGTCGCGACTTCCTGTGTGTGTGTGTGTGTGTGTGTACCATGTGACGGGTCAGTGATGTCACTTCCTGTGTGTGTGCGTGTGTACCAGGTGACGCGCTCCTACTTCCGGCGGGCTGACCCGTTCTTCGACGAGCAGGAGAACCACCATCTGATCGGCGTGGCCAACGTCTTCCTCTCCTGCCTGTTCCACGACGTCAAGCTGCAGTACGCTCTGCCCATCATCAACCAGAAGGGGGAGGTAGGGAGCAGCCTCGCGTGTGTGTGTCCCGTGATGCTGTGGTTGCCACGACGACAACGTCCTGGAGGAGGAGGAGGACCAATAGGAGCAGGGTAGAGGGACAGACGAACGGCGCACTATGCCATCACTAATCGAAAGTAATAAAGACGACGGCGACTAAGAGCGGAGAGACTGGGGTCTGGAGACGGACATCTTGGAGCCGAGCTCGTATTTATTTTGTACCGGTAGTAGAAACACTTAACGTAACAGGAAGTGATTCTGGGTAATTGCAGCTCTATCGTCCTCACTTCCTGTTGGGTTCCTGTTGGGTTCCAACACCCCTAACAACGACACACCAACTCGGATGTACTTAATGCTCTAAAACCAGTTACACTTGGACTGTATTAATGTGTGTGTGTGTGCGTGTGTGTGTGTGTGTGTGCGCGTGTGTGTGTGTGTGTCAGGTGTCCGGCAGGTTACACGTGGAGGTGTATCGTGGCCCTGAAGACCCACCTGACCCCACCCAGACGGACTCGGACGCCCCGGAACGCAAGCTCACCTGCGTGGTGAGTGTGTGTGTGTGTGTGAGAGAGAGAGTGAGAGTGAGAGAGAGAGAGAGAGTGTGTGTATCTTTAAAGACACTGAAGTGAGTAGGTCTTCCCATTGACCTATGACCTCTGACCTCTCTGACCCCCCCCTCCTCCAGGTGAGGATCCTGCAGGCCACCGGTCTTCCCCGCCACCTCTCCAACTTCGTGTTCTGTCAGTACCGCTTCTGGGGTCAGGAGGAGCCGCTGTTCATCGCCCCGGAGGTGGAGCCCCAGGGCCCCGCCCAGTCCAAGGACCCCCACTGCACCGTGGTGTTCGACAGCACCAAGGTCGGGCTCCGGGGTCAAGGGTCAAGGGTCAGGGGTAGTGAGGGGGTTAGGAGAACAGGATGGTTGCTGGAAAGACTACTACCTTCTGTGTCTGCGCCTGACTACTTCCTGTGTGCAGGAGCTGTCGGTGGGCGTGTCCGAGGACCTGCTGGACTTCCTGGCGGAGGGGGCGGTGGCCATCGAGGTGTACGGCCACAAGCTGACCAATCACAGGAGGAACCTCGCCCTCTGGGACCTGGAGGTCATCCAGGCCAAGACTCGCTCCCTCAGAGAGAGGTCTGTCTGTCTGTCTGTCTCTGTCTGTCTGTCTCTCCTCCACAGTTCTGTAGAGGAGAGATATTTGTATATGTTTCAAAGATTCTTCTTTACTGAAATGTGTGTGGTGTCTGTCTCTGTCTCTGTCTGTGTGTCTGTCTGTGTCTGTCTGTCTCTGTGTCTCTGTCTGTCTCTGTGTGTCTGTCTGTCTGTCTCTGGGTGTGTCCCCCAGGTGGACGGAGGTGACCCGTCGTCTCCAGCTGTGGGTGCAGGTGATGGAGTTGAGTCCTGCAGGAGACTTCAGTCCCGTGGAGGTCCTCCCGGCTGGGGACGTGAAGACGGGGGGCGTGTTCCAGCTGCAGCAGGTAGGCTGGGGGGGGGCGTGGCCCTGCAGCAGGTAGACTGGGGGGGCGTGGCCCTGCAGCAGGTAGGCTGGCGGGGGCGTGGCCCTGCAGCAGGTAGGCTGGCGGGGGCGTGGCCCTGCAGCAGGTAGGCTGGGGGGGGCGTGGCCCTGCAGCAGGTAGGCTGGGGGGGGAGCATCCCAGCCAGCCTCTCAGGCCTGTATATGTGTGTATAATGTGTGTGTGTGTGTATAATGTGTGTGTGTGTGTGTGTATAATGTGTGTGTGTGTGTGTATAATGTGTGTGTGTGTGTGTGTGTATAATGTGTGTGTGTGTATAATGTGTGTGTGTGCAGGGCCAGTCCCGGCGTGTGTGTGTTGACGTGCGGGGGGTCCCTGACTCCGGCACCATGCCCCTCATCGCCGCCTCGGTTCTCTCCATCGCCATCGGAGACGTCAAGGTCCGCAAGACACGCCCCTCCAAAGCCGGCCAATCACAATGGGTGAGAAGGTCAATAATTGGGTGCATTCTGATAGGCTGTGAGTTAATTAGCTGTGTTCTGATAGGCTGTGAGTCAGTTGTCTGCTCTAACGGGCTGTGGTTTGTGTTTCAGGGTGACGAGGAGGAGATGGACAGCTACCAGGTGACAAGATGTTTACCTGTTTACCTTCAGACCGCCGTTACTATGGTGACCTAACGGATGGTCGTGTGTGTGTGTGTGTGTGTGTGTGTGTGTGTGTGTGTGTGTGTGTGTGTGTGTGTGTGTGTGTGTGTGTGTGTGTGGTGTGTGTGTGTGTGTGTGTGTGTGTGTGTGTGTGTGTGTGTGTAGGAGACCGATCTGGAGAGACTGAGGGAGCAGTGGTTGTCCACGGTTACCAAGCGTCAGGAGTACCTGGACCAGCACCTCCACAAGATCGTGTCCAAGCCAGGTAACCCCCGGCAACCCTGCTCTATTATGGGATGTCGCCGTGTGTGTGTGATATACAGTGTGTGTGTGTGTCTGTGTGTGTGTGCAGATAAGAGTGAGGAGGACGTGGAGCGAGAGGCTCAGCTCCTGGAGGGCCACCTGACGCTGACTGAGGAGCGCAACGCTGTGCTGGTGCCAGCAGAGGGCAGCGGCATCCCAGGGGCCCCCACCCAGAGGTACACACACACACACACACACACACACACACACACACACACACACACACACACACACACACACACACACACACAGACCCCAGAGGCACCCTGACCATTTCCTGTTCTCCAGGGTTCCTGTCCTGGGCATGGAGACCCACATTCCAGTTCTGTTCCTGGACCTCAGTGGTATGTTGTCTGTCTGTCTCACCACCTGTCTGTCTGTCTCACCACCTGTCTGACGGTTTGATCACCTGTCTGTCTGTCTGTCTGTCTGACCGCCTGTCTGTCTCACCACCTGTCTGTCTGTGTGTGTCCAGCGGACGACTTCCAGGACAGCCTGTCTCCCACCCTGGCGGGGGGTCTGGACGCCGTCCTTGCCGGGGAGGACGAGGACGACTTCTTCGACCTCCACATCGTCAGACACCACGACGACAAGGTCAGCTGTCACTACCTAGCTAGCTACAGGTGTGTTCTAGCTAGCTACAGGTGTGTTCTAGCTAGCTACAGGTGTGTATGACTCCGGGGCCTCCTCTTCGTCCCACCAGGTGGGGGCGGAGGCGTCCTGGGACTCCACGGTCCACGACTGCCCCCAGCTGAGCCGGGCCGGACCCCCAGACCAGAGGGTGTACCTGACTCTGAGGATCACCGTGCTGCTGACGCACCCGGCCCGCATGCACCTGGTGCTGCGCAAACGCATCTGCGTGGCCGTCAACGGCAGACAGGTAGGGAGGCAGACAGGCAGACAGACGGGTAGACAGACTGGTAGACCTGGAGACAGACGGGGAGATCTGTTGTATTTCAGGGTTTTGCCCAGAGCCTGCTGAGGAGGGTGTCCCAGCGTAGCCCCATCCCCGGCTGCGGCGTGACCTTCGAGATCGTCTCCAACATCCCCGGGGTCAGTCCTCTGTTACCATGGTTACGGTGACCTCCGAACCCCGTCACCGCGACCCGACGCGTGTGATTCGGTACGATTAGCTCGGTGATTTAAACGTTGCTGCTTTCCCCGTGACAGGAGATTCAGGGGCCAGAGGACCGCGAAATGCTAGCCCGGCTAGCCGCTAGCATGGACGACAGCCAACCAGAGGCCAGCGAGGCGGCCATAGAGAAATACCTGCGCAGCGTCCTGGCGGTGGAGAACATCTTGACCCTGGACCGCCTTCGACAGGTACACACACCTGTACACACACACACACACACACACACACACACACACACACACACACACACACACACACACACACACACACACACACACACACACACACACACACCTGTGCACATACACACACACCACACACACACACACCTGTGCACATACACACACACACACACACACACACACACCTGTGCACATACACACACACACACACACACACACACACACACACACACACCTGTACACATACACACCTGTAAACGTATACACCTGTACACACACACCTGTACACACACACCACACACACACACCTGTACACAATACACCTTACCACCCACACACACACACACACACACACACCTGTACTCACACCTGTACACACACACACACCTTATACAATATACCTGTGTGTGTGTGTGTGTGTGTGTGTGTGTGTGTGTGTGTAGGACGTGGCAGTAAAGGAGCAGCTTGCTGTTAAAGGATCTCCCAGACGTTACCTCAGCTCCCCCAACGTCAACCAGGTGACTTCCTGGTGAACCGCCGCCATGTTGCTAACAAACTACCACCAGACTACTAACAAACTATACTGTCACCATCTAACAAATACTCACTAATATCTACTAATGCTAACTAATGCTAACTAACTGTGCTGGCCCAGCTGTCTGCTAGCAGTCTGGATCTCTACGGCTCCGCTAACCGCCTCCAGTCCAACTTCAAGGTGAGGTCACCTCCGCCTGCAGCCTGGGCTTCTGTTCTGGTGCAGCTCTAGACACTCTGACAGGTGTAGAGCTGCAGGTGTGCAAAGGCTAAAGGTGTGTAATTGCTACAGGTGTGTTCTAGTTAGCTACAGGTGTGTTCTAGTTAGCTACAGGTGTGTTCTAGTTAGCTACAGGGGTGTTCTAGTAGCTACAGGTGTGTTCTAGCTAGCTACAGGTGTGTTCTAGCCACCTACAGGTGTGTTCTAGCTAGCTACAGGTGTGTTTTAACTGGCGGTGTTCCTCAGGGTTGGGAGAGCCACCAGGACATCTCTTCTGCGACTCCAACTTCACGCCGGACTCTACCAAGCTCCGCCTCCCAGAGCCTCCACCCCCAACCCACCTTCTACCCTGATACAGGTACAGTACCTCCAAAACTGTCCCACTCTCCTCCTCCTCCTCCTCTCTACTCTAACTCCTCCCTCCTCCTCTAACTCCTCCCTCCTCATCTAACTCCTCCCTTCTCCAGGCAAGGCCGTGCCCAAGGTGCTCAACTTCCTGGTTCCTGGTGGCAGAGAGGAGAAGTCAGCCAATCAGCAGGTAGTAATCCCTTATAAACCCCGCCCAGAGTCCAGACCACAAATCCATGTCCTGCTCTGGGTTTTATAAACATGATAAAGATCATGTTTATATAAAATGACAATTCATTAAGTCCAGAGATGGACGTTGACATGATGATAATCGTCATGGAGACGGATGATAATGCGATGTTCTCTGACTCCCAGTCGGTTCCCTGCATCGTGGTCCAGTCTGCCAGCGTCGACGAGGCTCTGAGCCTGCAGCCCTCTCCGGTAGGTCCGCCCACAGCTAGCGGCTAGCACCGTGCTACATGCTAACGAGGGGGGTTGCTGGGAACTGTCAGGTGGTTTGAAATGGACTGGAGTCTCCTTATAGTCGTGATGTGAGAGAGATGATAAAAGTTAGTTTTCATGCTTGACAACGTTTCTGTGGTGAGTGTCGTTGGTTTCGTCTTCCACGAGTCAACACTAACACTCGTGTTGTCATGGAAACGCAGGTTCCTCTCCAGCACATCATCCCGCCCGAGGAGGACCGATCGGAGGCTCCCTCCAGGCCCATGCCCCTCCCACCGGCCACCGAGACGGAGGACTCCGCCCACAGTCCCGCCAGCGAATCGTCCTCCAGCGGCTACGTGTCCACCAGCGTGTCCATGGCGACGCTGGCGGACGTCTACACGCTGAGCTGGGACCTCCCGCCGTTGCTCGGCAACCATGCAGATGACTCCGAAGCTCCGCCCACCTCCTTCTCCTCCTCCAATGCCTTCCCTCTGTCTTCCCGAGCGTCCGACCAATCGCAGCCTCACTCAGACCAACAGGAAGTGAGTGGAGATCAGGTGACGTCATCAGGTGAGCTGGTGGAACCCGAGGCCGAGCCGACCCGGCGCGCGGCAGAGACATCAGAACCAGCCACGGAACCGAAGGCGGAGCCTCAGGTTCTAATGGAAGCACCGGAGGAGGAGAACGACCAATCAGAACCGTCCTCAAAGCAGGCAGACCGGGAACCTCAAGAACCAGCACTAGAACCCTCCTCCTCCTCCTCCTCCTCCTCCTCGTCAGAACCTCCTCCTGTAGAACCGGCTCTAGAACCAGAAACGGCCCCAGACCCGATGGGCCCGGGAGAGGGTCTCCAATGTGGACCACAGGATCCAGAACTGATCCAGACCACTTCAGAAGAGCCAGACCAGCAGGAACCAGTACACCCAGCAGAGGGTCCTCCTGATCCCCTCCCAGTCCTGACCCTGACCCCAGCGCTGGACCAAGACCAAGACCAAGGCCCCGACCCGGGTACCGCCCTAGAACCAGCAGCACCCTCCCAGAACCAGGACCCAGACCATGCCTCCTCCAGCCCAGACCTGGCCCGGACCCCCGGTGCTGGTCTCCTGGCGGCCCAGACGGGAGCTCCGACCTCGGGGGCCGTGGGCGCCGCCGGCCCCTTCAAGATCCAGAGGGTCCAGAAGATGAAGCCCTCAGACCTCAAGTCCTTCCAGCGCGTTCTCCGGGCGGAGGACTTTGGTCCGGGGGCGGGGCTTAACGTCCCCGAGCCAATGGAGAGGCTGGAAATCATCTCGGACTCTGAGGACGGAGGCGGAGCCAACAGCGCCACGCCGGTTCCTGATTGGCTGAAGGAAGGGGAGTTTGTGACGGTGGGGACCAATAAGAGCGGGACGGTTCGCTACGTCGGGACCACAGACTTCGCTGACGGAGTCTGGGTCGGAGTGGAGCTGGAGGTCCCTGCAGGTACACAACACCTACTAGTACACAAATATACTCGGAGAAATACTATATTATTACTATAGATTACTAGCATAAATACTATATATAGTGCTATACTAGTATAAATACAATATAATGTATAGTACTCTACTAGTATAAATAATATATATAGTACTATACTAGTATAAATACTGCATATATTACTCTACTTGTGTACTGTACTCTACTAGTATAAATACTACTGTAAATATGACTAGTATGAATGATATACAGTATATTAATGACTACGAGTATAATACATGCAGTATAAATACTATATATATGACTACTAGTATAATACATAATACATGCAGTATAAATACTATATATATTACTCTGTGTATATATATGACTGTACTCGTATAATACTGCAGTATTTAAACGTGTACTTCCTCCCGCAGGTAAGAACGACGGTTCGGTGGCCGGTCGTCGCTACTTCGAGTGTAACCACGGTTACGGCGTGCTGGTGCGGCCCAACCGGGTCACTAGGGGCGGGGTCAAGCGCTGTCGGCAACACCACCGCAGCAGCGGCAACCTATCGGGATCCAGCCCCAACCTGGCCGCTCTCACCGCATTGGCTAAAGGAGAGGGAGGGGGCGGGGCCAGCAGCCGCAGCAAAGGAGAAAACCGCAAGTCATGGAACAACTGACCTGTGGCAGGATGACGCCTCCTCCTCCTCCCTCTCCTCCTCCTCCTCCCTCCCTCCCTCCCTCCTCTCCTCCTTCCTCCTCCTGATGGTGGAGAGGAGCACCGGGCATCCGCTGTGCCAAACACCCAGGACCAGGTTCTCCTCTGCACCTCCTCTCTCCTCCCATCCCTGCTCCTCCACCTCTGATGGAAGATCTCTGTAACTTGAGGAGGAGAAAGCGACATGATGGATTAAGAGCTACCGGCGATCAGTGAGCTACCAGGAGAGGAACCAGGAGAGGAACCAGGTGGTCTGTGGATGTTCTCCTGGAGACACGATCAGGAGAGGATGGAAGAGGAGATGGAGAGCAGCGGGTGGAAGCTCCACTGGTCGTCCGGTGGTTCTTTTAAGTGTTTTAATGTGACTTCAAACTCTGAAGAAAGTATCAGAGTTGATCCTAAACGTCTTCAGAGATGATGTGTTTTTAACTTGTAAAACGTGCCTTCTAGACTCCACCTCCCTGATCTGCGTAGAACCGACCGACGGTTCTACCTTCTGAACTCTGAACTCTGCGTTGGCACCGTGTCTGTTTGATTCTGTCACCGCTTTAACGACTGAGTGGCGGGGTCAGAGGTCGTGAGGTGAGCGTGGTTTTAAAGTGCTTCCTACTGTCACCGTTGAGTTGGATTTGAATGTAATTACTGAGATAAAGAGCTAGGGGGCGACGATTTGTGTTTTAAGAGTTTGGTCTTATTTATTCTGCTGTTGATTGTGAAGGAAATCAAGATTTTATAGGAAAAATGGTTGAATAAACTTTATTCCACTCCTGAACTGAAATCACATCAAATGATCGTATTAAAACTCCTCCTTTGGCATAAACACTAAGAGGTTTATTTGCATTTTTAAAGTCAACAGAGGATCTTGGGCATCGCCATAAAAGAAAAACCCACACACAATCATTTATATAGCTTTAATCTCTCACATTTTATATAGTCATATATATATATACTAAAATAAACAAGTAAAAAAAAGAAATAACAAAGAAACTGTACAAAAAGATGTAAATTCCTACATTTTAATTACAGAACAGTCTACTGTCCAAAAAAGGCACTAAATTCTGAAATGGGCAACACAGTAATTGAGAAGGAACCGATATTAACAGCAGCGAGTTATCGGAGCCCAAGGGATGAATAAAGGTGCTGTTCTCCTGACCGCCGTCAGAGGGTTCTAGAAACAACATGGAGCCGCCCTCGTCTTCACCTGCTGTTACCTGGGTGGAGGCGGAGCCTATCACACCTGACAAGGAGCCGCCCTCGTCTTCACGTGCTGTTACATGGGTGGAGGAGGTGCCTATCACACGTGACAAGGAGCCGCCCTCGTCTTCACGTGCTGTTACATGGGTGGAGGCGGAGCCTGTCACACATGACTAGGAGCCGCCCTCGTCCTCAGTTCTATCTTATCTTATCTTAACCTGCTGTCACCTGGGTGGAGGCGGAGCCTATCACACCTGACGAGGAGCCGCCCTCGTCTTCACGTGCTGTTACATGGGTGGAGGCGGAGCCTGTCACACATGACGAGGGCATTCATGGGGAGTAAACAGTATTCAGGTCACCTGACAAATTAATCTCTTTCTCTTCCCTCCCCACCCCAGACCAACTGGACCCCAGGTCACCCCCCTCCCCCCAGAACTCACCCCAGGTCTCAAACCCATGTCCATCCGGCCCACCAGGGGCGCGGTCAGCCCCGACAAAAAATGTCTTTAAAATGGAGACGTTGCGCTGAACGCCCTGTTGTGTTACGCAAGCGTGGAAACTACGGCAGCGGACAAGACCGTTCTTCACGTTCTTCTCAAAGAATTCTCAGAGCCTGACGACGTGATCGGTTTAAATACGCGTTTAATACTACGAACCAAGTATGCTCTGCATTACGGTCACTGCCCTCACTGTCCTGAATACCAGAGGACCTCCCAGTCCAGTCAAGAGGTTTGTGGAGCCACATTAAGGCCTCTGTATGCTTTTTTTTTGGGGGGGGGGGGAGAATCGATGAAGTCCCTCTCCGAATCTGGTGTATTATAGGGTAGACTAGTGGGGGTATGAAGGAAGGTGGGCGGGGCTTGGAGGCCGGCGCCAGATCTCGGTAGGTTGACGGACAGCCTCCTATACTCTCGTACCGCCCCTAATATCGGCCAGTTCTGTGGAACTATTACGAGGTAGAAGTCGAATTCGGGCGTCCGGTTTGTTGTGATCTCAGAACACTTCCGGAGGAGCTTACAGAGGCCTTGAGAAGACAAGCACGTCTTCAGGTGTTGCAGAACACCCTCGCTGCTGTAGGCGGACACATTTATAACAGGCCTGTAGTTTGATCTATTCTGTGCACAGCCGTTTTTTTACACCGCGTTGGGTGTTCATGTACACGTCACTGCTGAATTGGGTAATATCCTGACAGCCACCAAACGGGTAAGAAAAAGTATCCTCAAAGCCGTCGCACGTCACTTCATTCAACCCTGAAAACGCTCGAGTCCTGCAGCCTGTCATATCGTCTCAGTCCAAGACTCCGGAGCCCGCCTTTAAATGCTACGTCGGGCCAATCAACACGTCTCCCTCTGATTAAGCACTCCAGCGGGACTTCCTGTCTGGAGGGGGAGGGGCCAGTGGCTACTTCCTGTCCTTCCTGGAAGGCGTTTGGTTGAAGCGTAGCCAGTTCCTCTCTAAGGTGCATCGCCCGCCTCGCGGCAAACCAAACCAGGACCCTTAGCAACACATCATGGGAGATAAACCAGCCAGAGAGGACTGAATCACTTCAGACCGCAGCTTCGTCACGTCTGCTCAGCGCACACAAATCAAAGAAGTTTCATCAGTTTCTATCTAGTTTTTAAAAACCAGACAAGCCAGAAATTTCATGGTCGAAAAACCCAAACTCCGAGCCCGCCTCCGAGGCCTTGGAGGTGTAGAAGGTCCGAGCCGGTCGGAGGTGAGCCGGAACCAGAAGGGAAAGTGTTTGTGTGCTGTGCAGTGAGGATGAGGATGAGGTGGTGGTGGTTCTGGTCCACCAGCACCCTGGCGTCTGAAGACCCACCGACAGCTCCCCAGGGAGCTTATCGATTTATTGGTCGATATCAGAGCTTTAATGTTCCCGCTCTCCTCTTTAGAAGCACCTGAAGAAACAAGACGTGAACCTCCTCACGTTTGCTTTGAGTTAGATGAAGTGTTACGAGGCAGCTTTGTAGAAGACCCCTGGAGACCCAGAGCAGCTGTAGGGTCACCAGCACGCCAGCAGGGGTAGGAGGAGGAGTCTGAGGTGGACCGCCAATGAGGTCCAGAGAGGAACTGGGCTCAGACTTCACCTCCTGGTCCTCCTCTGAACGCCAGGAGGTGGTCTGATCCCAAACCCTTGAGTTCTCCCCTTCAGCAGGAGGAGGAGAAGGGGGAGGTGCAGGCGGTTGTGAGGCAAGAGGAGCAGAGGAGAAACCACTGGAAACAAATGTAGGAGGAGGCATCGAGCCTTCCTCCCTTCAGGACTGTGGTCGGAGTTCCTAGCAGCTGTGATGATGATGGTGATGATGACCTTGCGGACGAAGGGGGCTGAGGAAACCCAAGATCTGTTGTTTATATATATATATATAAATATATATAAATAAATATATATATATATATATATATATATATATATTTATATACAGTACAGTCATTACTGAGGTTGAGGTTGACTGAGGGATTGTTTCAGATAGAGTTGATGAGGGTGGAGGAGAGGTCCTGGGTGGAAGGAGTCAGGAGAGTCCTGGGTGGAGGAGTCAGGAGAGTCTGGGTGGAGGAGTCAGGAGAGTCTGGGTGGAGGGGTGAGGAGAGTCAGGGTGGAGGAGTCAGGAGAGTCTGGGTGGAGGGGTGAGGAGAGTCTGGGTGGAGGAGTCAGGAGAGTCTGGGTGGAGGAGTCAGGAGAGTCTTGGGGTGGAGGGGTGGAGGAGAGTCTGGGTGGAGGGGTGAGGAGAGTCTGGGTGGAGGAGTCAGGAGAGTCTGGGTGGAGGGGTGAGGAGAGTCTGGGTGGAGGAGTGAGGAGAGTCTGGGTGGAGGGGTGAGGAGAGTCTGGGTGGAGGAGGAGGGGGGCTTTGATTGTCCCTTGGGAGGAGCAGGAGGAGGGCGATTACTTTAGTCTCTTTGTTTACCCTCCTCTCTCTCCATCTGTGATGTCACTTCCTGTGTGGCAGCGTCACTCTTCCTCCAGCGTCTCTGTCTTTATCTCTCCTCCTCCTCCTCCTCCTCCTCCTCCTCCTCCTCCTACCACTCCTCCCACTCCTCCCACTCCTCCTCCGCGGGACAGCGCTAGGATGGTGTGATTGACAGCTGCCATCTCCACGGCGAGAGAGATGGGGTCCTGGTGCTCGCTCGGCCCCGTACCGTCGTCCTGGCAACGGGAGGAGAAAAAAAACACTGTTTACCTGAGGGTTGAGGGTTTACCTGGAGCTACACTGGACAGGTGAGGGTTTACCTGGAGCTACACTGGACAGGTGAGTGTTTACCTGGAGCTACACTGGACAGGTGAGTGTTTACCTGGAGCTACACTGGACAGGTGAGGGTTTACCTGGAGCTACACTGGACAGGTGAGGGTTTACCTGGAGCTACACTGGACAGGTGAGGGTTTACCTGGGGCTTACCTGTACAGGTGTAGCTCAGGTGTGTGTTGACCGTTTACCTGGGTGGGGGAGGTGGGCTCGAGGCGGTAGTATCCGAACTGACGACTCAGGGGCCGCTTGTCAAAGTAGGGCAGGTCACATGCCTGGTGGGGTCAGAGGTTACGATCAACGTCGGTTTCCAACAGAAACACGACCAGGTTTTACCGTTTGAGGATCAACAGGAGGATTTACTTTACAGTCTAGGATTTACCGCTTGAGTGAGTCACCGTTCTAAACAGACACGCCAATACGTTAGCCATTAGCTGTACTGGTTAGAGTTGGAAGTTAAAGGTTAACCAGCACACCTCGCTAAACACAGACCCAGAAGGGACTTCCTGTGAGAACACTTAGAAATAGAAAACCTACGGATCCATCGTTCCCTGGAGGCTCCAGGTTGTGTTTTAGCTTCCCCACACTGCCCTGAAGCAGCACACTAACAATAATACTTATTTAGTAGACACGAATCAAATGATTTACTATCATTCTGATCCATGTAATTAAGGAGCAGGTAGGGGTTAGACAGTACAGAGACAGGTCATTAAGGAGCAGGTAGGGGTTAGACAGTACAGAGACAGGTCATTAAGGAGCAGGTAGGGGTTAGACGGTACAGAGACAGGTCATTAAGGAGCAGGTAGGGGTTAGACGGTACAGAGACAGGTCATTAAGGAGCAGGTAGGGGTTAGACAGTAGTGACCAGTGTGTAATCCAGGTTACCTGTTCGGAGAAGTCGTTTCCGTCGATGTCGTCGCTGTTGGAGTGACCCCCTGGGGACTGCACGTCGATACCGTGGCTCTCTAGGATTGTGGCTTCTTAGAGCAAGAGACACAAGGTCAGACAATCTGGACCATCACTCCCAATGTGGATTATCACAGCCCTAATCTGGATTATCACTGAGACAGTTCCTAATCTAGATCATTTTAACTACATGCGCTGTGTTTACAGTCCTGAACACAAGGACTGCTATTTCAGGACCCCCGTGCAGACCACGCCCCACCGTCGTGCAGACCCCGCCCCCCTCTGGGCGCCATCTTACCTATGTTGGCGCGTCGCTTGATCTCCTTGCGGCGGTTAGCGAACCAGTTGTAGACCTTGAGGGACGTGACGCGCTCCAGATCAGACAGCTTCTTACCTGGAGGAGGAGGAGGGGGGAGGAAGAGGAGGAGGATGAGAAGGAGAAGTTAGGAGGAGATAGGAGGCGGAGGTGAGGAGAAGTTAGGAGGAGGAAGAGGGGGAGGAGGAGGGGGAGGAAGAGGAGGAGGAGGAGGGAGAAGAGAAGGTGATAGGAGGAGGAGAAGTTAGGAGGAGATAGGAGGCAGAGGTGAGGAGAAGTTAGGAGGAGGAAGAGGGGGAGGAGGAAGGGAGGAGGAGCAGTAGAAGGGGGAGTAGGAGAGAGGAGGGGGGGAGGAGGAAGACGGTGGAGGGGGAGGAGGAGGGAGGGAAAGGAGGAGGCGGAGGGGAGTAGGTGGAGGAGGAGGAGTTAGGATTAAAGCGCACTTCATCGTGATCTAATCTGAAGATCTTGCCGTTACCATGGCTACACCAATCATCTAACCTGAGCATGGTTAAAACACCGGAACACAACACGTGGTAACCATAGCGACACACAGGACAGGATTAGGCGAATGAACGACGTGACCGAGATCTACCAGTCGCCGCGCGTTGTTCGATCGGTCGCCATGGTTACCTGGTTTCTGGATGACCGCGTTGCAGGCGTTGGCGATCTCCTCTCGCTTGGCCTCGTCGGGGTACTGGTTGTCGTTGAAGTAACTTTATCGGACATATGAGACACGACAATCAGACAACAATAGACCACGCTATTGTGTAGTATTGTAGTTTTCTCAATTCTGTTAACAACCCTCCCCTCCCTCACCTCTCCATCACCGCCAGACATTCCCTTCCTCCAGGTGAAGCGACTTCCTCTGCGCAGCCGGAAGGCTCCGGGGGCGGAGCAAATGGGGGGCGGGGTTTTGGCGCCACTCCATCTCCTCCAGAGTCAGTGGGGCGGGCCGCATGTTGAGAGTGGCACCTGGAACCAGGAAGTAAGCAGGCGGCCCTCGTTAAGGTCAACACACGTCTTGACAGGCAGGCAGGCAGGCAGGCAGGCAGGCAGGCAGGCAGGCAGACAGACAGACAGACAGACAGAGAGAGAGGTAGATATACCAGGGCTGGTCTTCTCCAGGGTGTACCAGCGGTAGAAGGCCCTTTTCTTCTGCTCGCTCAGGTCTGAGCCGTGCTGGGAGCAGCCAATGGGAAATCCTGCTCTGGCTGATACCTGCGGCGACAGCCAATCACCAGACAGCTCAGTCTCCTCTCCCCCCGCAACACTTCCTGCTTTAACTCTGTGTGAGCATAGCTCTGCCAGGTTAACGTTAGATGGGAGGGATTAAGTACTTCATTAATCCCTGACTGGGAGATTGGGTTGCTACGGTAACAAGAAGGCGTACTGACCGGTAACCTGGGCGACCACGGCCTGCGAGATCCGCCTGTTCCCCAGGAACGCCTTGATCTCCTCCTTCACCAGGCCGCTGTCCCTCCTGCGCACATGCACACACACACACACACACACACACACATTACCATCATGTTCCTTCCTTCACCATGTCAAACCCTAGCCCCACCCCTCTGAGCGGCTGACCTCTAGTGTCTAAGACGTGTAGCCGTGTTCTCCTCCGCTGCCTTGGTGCGTCGGGCGCAATGGCGCCATCTGTGGTGAACCCACTCACTGCTCTAATTAGAGTCACCTGATGCCACTTAACGAGGTAGAACCTGGCACAGATTACAGCCAATCAGAAGCTGGCAGAGGGGCGGGCCTTGTGGTCTGGCTGCTGTGTTTGGCTACCGAAGATCAGTAACACTGGAGGTGGATAGGAGTTAGGAGGAGTTTAGCTCCCAGGGTTACACAGGTGAGTTCGGAGTTAGTTAGGCGTTAGCTACAGGAGTTATCCAGGACTTGGTCCCCGCTCCCCCTCCCCTCCAGACCTCAGTGGGTTTATACGTTAGTCCTCCCAGTAGCGGCTGTCTCCATGTTGGTCTGTGTTTATTTAGACTGGGTGAGGAGTCTAGTTGTGTGACCCACGTCTGAAGAAGATGATGGGTATGAGGATACACCCCCCCTCGGGGGGTGGGTGGTGTGTGTGTGTGTGTGTGTGATGAAACACACACACACACACACATTTTACTGTCAGGTCCGGGCGACTGGGCCGTCTACAGTGGTTGCTATAGCGACACACGGCCCTATTAGAATCAAGGCCTGGCTTGTAGACGCTGTGTTAGCATTCCTGAGCTATCATGGCATCCATTATATATATAAATACATGAATAACAATAATAATAATAACAATCCATAACCACAGCACTGGTGCCAGCTGAGCACCATGACTATACTTTCCCACGCAGGCAGACCATAATAATAATAATATCATCAAAACATACAATAAAATAACTTGTACAGCCCTAAATAATGTTTGTAGTCAATAAATACAAACATTGTGCATCTTTTATGTGAAAGATTTTAACATGGACTCCGTCTCCTGCCCCACCCCTTAAACAAACTTGAGCGTATTCATGCATTAATAATAATATATTCAACAAAAGCACACATCAACATTATTTAGCAGAAATAAACGCATCAACAGAATATTGTCCCGGCTGCCCAGAGAGCCGTCAGCCAATCAGCCACTGCGGGGTCTGTGGCCGGAGCTCTCTGATTGGTTCCTCACCTCATGAGCTCCTCCACCTTGTCGTCCACCTCCAGGTCGTCCTCTGCCACGTCGAAGCCGAAGCCCCGCCCCCCCAGGGCGTACCGCGGCGGCGACAGCTTCCCATTGGCCGAGGCCAGCAGCCCGTCCCGTCCGTTGTGGGCCGCCATAGAGGCGGCGGGAGGGGGGGAGGGGAGCGGGGCGGTGGCCAGCGGGGGGCCGGCGGGGGGAGGAGGGGAGGGGTCGAAGCTGTTGCTAGGAGATGGTGAGAGAGCACCGGTGGCGGCGGCGGGGCCGGGGGCGGGGCGGAACAGCGTCTGCGTGGACGCCGAGATGCGGGCGGACGCCGCGGCCACGCCCTCGCCGCTCTCCGCCCCGTTGAGGCTGAGGCTGGTGGCGTCGACGCCGTTGGAGGAGGTGGCGGTGGTGTTGTTGATGTTGTTGCAGGAGGAGGAGGAGGAGGAGGTGCGGCGGTGGCCGAACTTGTGTCCGTGCTGGCGGTCCAGGCGCTCCAGGGTGTCAACGGCATGCAGGATCTCCCGCCGACTCATCCCCGAGCGCCGCAGACGCTGCAGCAGGTCGATCTGCTCGATGGTGAAGCGCGGCTCCTCCAGGAACTCTGACATCCTGCTGCTGGGGTCAGCCAGAGGTCAGCCAGAGGTCAGCGTGACGGAGGGCAGAGGGGGGAAAACAAAGGAGTTAAGAAATGGATGGAAAGAAAGAGGCTGAAGAGAAGAGAGGAGAAGAGGAGGAGAGAGACGTGATGAGTTGGACAAACATGACGAGATGATTGAATGGAGGTGATGAAGAGTGAAAGAGAGAGGAGAGAAAAGGAGAGAGGAGCGAGGGAAGGGGGGCGGGGCAGTTATTTTGGGAGCACTGCGCTGGCGTGAGGAGTCACCTTGGGGGAGGTGATGCTATCTGATGTGAGACTGGCTGCTCTCCGCTCGTCCGCTCGTCTCTTCCTCCTCCTCTTTCTTCTCCTCCTCCTCCTCCTCCTCCACCTCCTCCTCTCCGCCGCGTTGTCGATCGATGCGTCCGTGTGGGTCTGCAGCAGAGCTGGGCTGCGGCTCGCTGGACGCCGGGGACACACACACACACACACACACACACACACCGGGTCAACCACCTCCTCACCACTCACTCATCCCCACCACTCACTCACTGACAGTTAATAATAAACAGTTTAGAATAACATTATAATAACAGGTCAGACCAAACCGATGGCTGCTACACAACAACAACAACAACAACAACAACAACAACATCTCTCCCACAGACACGGGCCGGACGTCCACTACCCGACCCCCCACCCCGACCCCAGAGACACCCTAACCCCCCACGAGGAGACACAACCCACGTTGGCTGCATGTTGTTGGCTGAATGCCTCGGGTTCTGGATCATCGGTTAACCGGTCAATCATTAGCCGGTTCTCTCAACCAGCTCAGCGACGGTTAACTATTGACTAGAGTCGTTCCCGTTGATGTCCCTGCTGCTGGTTTAACTGGTTACCACACAACAAGGAGACAGCAGACGAACCCGCTAACATCCTCATATCACATTTAATATAAATACCGTATGCCAAGTACCATATACCAAGTCACCAAGTGACAGGCTGTATGTACAGGCTGTATATGCAGGCTGTATGTACAGGCTGTGCTGTATGTGCAGGCTGTATGTACAGGCTGTACTGTATGTGCAGGCTGTACTGTATATGCAGGCTGTATGTACAGGCTGTGCTGTATGTACAGGCTGTACTGTATGTACAGGCTGTGCTGTATATGCAGGCTGTATATGCAGGCTGTGCTGTATGTGCTGTATATGCAGGCTGTATGTGCAGCCTGCATATACAGTACAGGCTGCATATACAGCCTGCATATACAGTACAGCCTGCACATACAGCCTGCACATACAGTACAGCCTGCACATACAGCCTGCACATACAGCACAGCCTGTACATACAGCCTGCATATACAGTACAGCCTGCACATACAGCCTGCACATACAGCACAGCCTGTACATACAGCCTGCATATACAGTACAGCCTGCACATACAGCCTGCATATACAGTACAGCCTGCACATACAGCCTGCACATACAGTCAGCCTGTACAGTACAGCCTGCACATACAGCCTGCACATACAGCCAGGCCGTGACGTGATCGTGACGTCACCAGACCCGTCAGCCGACACACACACACACACACACACACACACACACACACACACACACACACACACACACACACACACACACACACACACACACACACACACACACACACACACACACACACACACACACACACACGCCGCGAGACAGTTATTATTATTATTATTATTATTACTATGATATAAATAAGATCACAACAGCGCTGACTCACCCGACAGTCAGCCAGGATCAGAGGAGCTCCGCTAGCACCTCCTCCTGCTCCTCCTGCACCTCCTCCTGCTGCTGCTACTACTGCTTTGTCTGAGTGACAACCCACACACCAGCGGAGCCCCGCCCCTCCTCGGCTGCTGGGACTTGTAGTTTTGTTGTAGTTCCGGTCCGCCGCGGAGCCACGCTGGCGTCGACCTACAAGAACTACAAGTCCCAGCAGCACCGCGGGGTGGGGGGGGGAGTGGCGGGAGAGCAGCGCTCTACGGCACCGCTGATAAGACCGTCAGGGAGTCACGTGATTCTCATTTTAGACTCATTGTTTTAATCCAAAAAGCGGATAAAACACAACAACAATTGCGAAAACACTGAGGAGAAAACGTTTATTATCAGTCTGTCTTTCTATTTATTTCTTCAGAATGGAGAGAGAGAGAGAAAAAGAGAGAGACTATGAGAGACAGCGTCAGCAGGACTCCACTAGCCACACCCACCCAGTCGAGAGGCCCTCATGAGATACACACACACACACATACTGTACACACACATACACACACATACTGACACACACATACTCTCTCTCACACACACATACTGACACACACATACTCTCTCTCACACACACACACACACACACATACTGACACACACATACTCTCTCTCACACACACCCTAGTAGTAGAAGTACTCTACTAGTATCAGAAGCTTCCTGATTGGCTGGGTTTCTAATTGGATGATTAGTTCTGATGTTTTGGAGGAGAGGGTTCTGATTGGTCAGGGGTTCTGATTGGCCAGGGGTTCTGATTGGCCAGGGGCTCTGATTGGCCAGGCGTTGTAGTGGAAAATTACCATATCCATATAGTTCAAGGTTCTACATGCCTGTATGTTTCTTTGTACTGCGCACCATATCATCATATAGACATGTTCTGCTTAGTTTCTGTTTTTCATGAACTCTAGGTGAACTAAGGCTCCGGTACAATGGCACCGTGGTCCAGTCAAGGTTGTATCCCTTGTTAGCGAGAAACACACCTTATCTGTGGAGTTGAGGCCCTCTCAGCTAGGGAGGATACATCTCCTCCTCTCACTCGTAGGCCCTCACCCTGTATGAACTCCGTGCGCCCATGAGAGCGTGTCCAGGGACCGCACTGCACGCTTGTACGTGAACTAGTCAAGGCCACATCCCCAGTCTGTGGAAAACACCTTATCTATGTATATAAGACGCCAGATGCCATCCTGAGACAGAAGACTCTCTGCAACTTTGATTTAGTTCTGTCTCTATTTGGGGGCCGCAGCACAGGGGCCTCTCACGTGATTCATATGGTTATATATTAAATGACGTCCGTTTGCTGGCTGCAGCTGCATCTCGACTCAAACGTACGGCCTAACGCCTGCACAGTCGGCAGACCCCTGTTATGCAACACCCTGCACTTTTATGCCATAAATACTCAGCCTTCAGCGCTGAATATTACTCTGTACTTTGATATGTTCGAATAAAACTTGTGATATGTTATGATTTTACACGAGTTGTTTGGTCATTGATCGTCCAGATTTTCCACCACAGCGTTCTGGACCTTAACTCCTTTATTGCCGCAGTGTAAATGCACAGTTTGTCTCTGTGTCATACATGGAGGCTATCTGTATCTCTATGTGTCAGATGATCTAGTCACTAGATCATCTAGATTATAGTGAGTGCGTGTGTCCACTGGGTGGTGCTGTGGTGCTGATCCTCTGCTCGGCCCCATCTGTCTGTCTGTCCGTCCTGTGGTGTGGAACCCTGTCTGTCTGTCTGTCTGACCTCCACCCAGCCCTGCTGTCTGTCTCACCGCCAGCTCTACTGTGAGTCTGTGAGACAGCTCTGTTGCAACTTGCTCACAGTAACGAACTCCAGAACTGTCTTTTGGGGCGGCAGAAGCATTACAAGGTTATTTAGATTTAGTTTCATCCAAACGATTCCGTGATGCTGTGAGGTCATCTGTCACATCACTGTTTAGTAGAAACTCTGACTCAAGCAAGCATGTTTTTATTGGAAATCAAAACGATTGATTTGATTTCATCCTTATTGGCCGTAGGATAAACCTAATACAGGGTTTAGCTGTAGTTTGAGGTGCGTACATGAAAGATGAGAATGACTCTTGACCAGAATATTTACAACAGACAAATGGGCAAACAAAATAAGAGTTGAATGTATTATTGACAGAACGATACCTCGCGCTCTGTTGTGTTTCATGCAGCTGTAGTCGATGCTGTCGCCATGGAGACAGAAATATGAGACATTTAATAACATTCAAACGCTTATGAAAAATGTCTGTCTTACACAACGCTGTAAGACAGACTCTCTGTCTCTCTCACCCCTCTCTCTCTCTCTCTCACCCTCTCTCTCTCTCTCTTTCTCTCCTCACCCTCTCTCTCTCTGTCTCTCTCACCCCTCTCTCTCTCTCTCTCACCCTCTCCTCTCTCTCTCTTTCTCTCTCACCCCTCTCTCTCTCTTTCTCTTTCTCTCTCTCATTCTCCCTCTCTCTCTTTCTCAACCCTCTCTCTCTCTCTCTTTCTCTTTCTCTCTCTCATTCTCCCTCTCTCTCTCTCTCTCTCTCTCGCTCTCTCTCTCTTTCTCTCTCTCAACCCCCTCTCTCTCTCTCTCTCTCTCCCTCTCACCCTGTCCCTCTTACGTAGGAGACATTTGGAATAATTTCTTCCATGAATCTCCTCTACTTTACAAAGAAATACATGGAACATAAAACAGAGATGTCATCACCCCCACTCCTCCCCCCCCCCCCCCCCATCCTTATCAGCGGCCATCTTGGGTGCTGTCCAGTTGGATCTCTCGTCCGCACCCCAGACAGCTGCCAGCACAGCTGCAGGGTGTTAGCGTTGTGGCGCAGGCTCCCTGGCTGCTGCTGCTGCTGCCCAGCAGACGCCCATCTGCTGAGACACCAGAGCCTGGAGGTCCCAGAACCTCCAGCACGAACCCCAGGTTGGACTCCTGGGGTTAGTGGTGGAGGTCCCAGAACCTCCAGCACTAACCCCAGGTTGGACTCCTGGAGTCAGGACCCCACTTGGATATGGCCAGAAACACAGGAGGTTTATGGAGAGAACATATTTTGAAACAAATTTGATCCATAACATTATTTCCGAAATATATACCTAATATATACCAATATAAGACCTAAACTAACCATCTCTAACCTAACACCTAAACTAACCATCTCTAACCTAACACCTAAACTAACCATCTCTAACATAACACCTAAACTAACCATCTCTAACCCAACACCTAAACTAACCATCTCTAACCTAACACCTAAACTAACCATCTCTAACCTAACACCTAAACTAACCATCTCTAACCATCTCTAACCTCAACACCATAAAACTAATCATCTCTAACCTAAAACCCTAACCTAAACCATCTCTTAACATAACACCTAAACTAACCATCTCTAACCCAACACTGAACTACCATCTCTAACCTAACACCTAAACTAACCATCTCTAACCTACACGCTAAACGTAACCATCTCTAACCGCAACACCTGAACTAACCATCTCTAACCTAACACCTTAAACTAACATCTCTAACCGCAACACCTAAACTAACCATCTCTAACCCAACACCTGAACTAACCAATCTGCTAACCTAACACCCTAAACAAACCATCTCTAAACCCAACACCCTAACCTAACCATCTCTAACCCAACACCTAAACTAACCATCTCTAACCTAACACCTAAACTAACCATCTCTAACCTAACACCTAAACTAACCATCTCTAACCTAACACCTAAACTAACCATCTCTAACCTAACACCTAAACTAACCATCTCTAACCTAACACCTAAACTAACCATCTCTAAGCCTAACACCTAAAACTAACCTATCCTCTAGACCTAACCACCCTAAACTAACCATCTCTAACCTAACACCTAAACTAACCATCTCTAACCTAACACCTAAACTAACCATCTCTAACCTAACACCTAAACTAACTATCTCTAACCTTAATACTTAAAACGAATGCATCATTGGTATGAACTGAAAGTCTGTCAAGTTTAAGACGTATCAAGTCCTGCTACACAGCTGTCTCTGGGTTAGTGTTTGATAGAAGAGGGAGGGTGGAGAGAGGGCTGGAGGGTGGAGAGAGGGCTGGAGGGTGGATGAAGGGGTGGAGCAGTTGGCATACAGAAACAGGTGTTGTGTATTAGCGCTCCAACCTCTCTCCTAATGGCCGTCCAGCTCTGGGAGCTCTGGGGCTGGACTCAATAGAGATGTGTCAGAGCACATTACGGTGATGTACGGTCATCTGAGTCATTTTAAACACACCAGCATCCTCGTGTGTCGGCCCTCAGCGCCTCAGTCCAGGCCTTCTGTAGCTACATTATAGCCCCAACTATATCACCAGAGCAATAACATTACCCACAACATCTGCACGATAGCATGGAGCATGTGAAATGGAACCTGTGCATTTCAGGTGACCTTACTTCAGTCCTGAAGGTATTTCTCCTGT
This sequence comes from Coryphaenoides rupestris, assembly GCA_002895965.2. Taxonomy (NCBI): domain Eukaryota; kingdom Metazoa; phylum Chordata; class Actinopteri; order Gadiformes; family Macrouridae; genus Coryphaenoides; species Coryphaenoides rupestris. The sequence continues at coordinate 24,906 of PIJE02001873.1, read as the reverse complement.
TTAGCCCTGGTGGTGATGTCATGTTCTGGGAGCTTCAGAGGAACATCCTGGCTCTTCTGAACTTGTAGGGCAGACCCAGAAACTATGGTATCCCCAAACTTCTGGAGCCCCAAACCCCCTGGAACCCCAGACCTCTGGAACCCCAGACCTCTGGAACCCAAAACCTCTGGAACCCCAAACCTCTGGAACCCCAGGCCTCTGGAGACCCAGACCCCTGCAGGCCCAGTCCTTGTCACTTCAGGTTAAACTCAGTGTGGTGCCCATTAGGGTCCCCCTACCTGGACGCCGGGTTAAGGGAACACAGATGTGTCTGTCAGGACGCGGGCAGGACCTCCTCCTCCTCCGAGGTACAAAGCTCTCCTTCATGGAGCTGATGATGCAGTCAGACATAATGGCCGACCCTCGTCGTAACTGTTAGTGTAGTTAGATATGACAAGCATTAGGAAGAGAGTGTTGTGTGTGTGTGTGTGTGTGTGTGTGTGTGTGGGGGGGTCACAAGACCAACTCAACCTGAGATGGCTTCATGAACAGCCGCTTAAAACCCGGACTCCACATCTACCATGAACGTGTAAACGCTGAACATTGTATATTGTTGTCTTTGGTGCTGCAGTAGTGATTGAAACAACTGGGACCTGGGACCCAATCAGAGACGGCCGTGTTGACACTTCCCGTCTCCTCCATGTAAGGGCCGTCACCCGAGGACGTCCCTCCCTCCGCTTGCTGTGTACTGAGCGGATTGTTAAGAAAGCTCTGAGCGTCGTGAGTGGATTGTTAATAAAGCTCTGAGCGTCGTGAGTGGATTGTTAATAAAGCTCTGAGTGTTTGAGTGCCGTGTTCTGGGCCGATGTTCCAGGAAATAAAAACAAAACAGACAAAGTCACCTTCAGCCTTCTGAGAACCGACCAATGAGGAGCGGGGACAGACGGCGGCGTGGACGGCTGCCAATCAAAGCATTCCTTGATCCTCTGAGTTTATGTTGACGACCCGCATTTCCTTCTGAATAAAAAAAACTGTGCTTCCTGTTTGGTGTTTGGGTGGTTTCCATGGAGACCGTGAACTCATAGAGGTGGGCCTGTCCGGACTTAACTCTCTCTCCCCCTCTCTCTCTCTCTCTCTCTCTCTCTCTCTCTCTCTCTCTCTCTCTATGTACCTCTGTCTCTCTGCCAACACCACTAGCTCATTAGAGTATTTTTCTTAGCACGGGGCTAACCCAAGTAGCTTGTTAACGCTAGGCTAACCTCGTCAGCATTAGGCGAACCTAGCCGTTCATCAGTACTAGACAAGCAGTTACCTAGCAGTTAATTAGCGCAAGGCTAACCTAGCATCTCATGAGCGCAAGGCTAACCTAGCATCTCATTAGCGCAAGGCTAACCTAGCATCTCATTTGCGCAAGGCTAACCTAGCAGTTGAAATGGCCCAGAAGGGAGTCATGGAATATGTAACTCACCACTGAGGCTCTGCAGAACAGACACCCCTCCCCTCTCTCTCTCTCTCTCTCTCTCTCTTTTCCCCCTGTCTCTCTCTCTCTCTTTTCCCCCTGTCTCTCTCTCTCTCTCTAGTTCTGGTCATGCAGGAGCTCTGCTAGGCAGCAGACTCACTAGTTTGTGACTCGACAGTCTTGTGGTCAGGATGCTTGACTTCCGTACTTCGGTAGGTTGTGGGTTCGATCCCTCGGCGTCCGGAGCAACATGGCCGACCCCTACCTGTCTCTGCGCTGCCTGTGAGTGGTGTGCTGTAGCTGGTCTGACAGCAGGCTAATGACAGGCTCTCTGGGGACTCAGCTGCAGTTTGCTCTTATATTTATATTTACATCCGTCTGGCTCGCTCTGCTGCGCATCATGTACCGCATGAAACCAGGCGTGGAGAGAAACCTCACTCTCTCACTCTCTCTCTCTCTCTCTCTGTCTGTGTCTCTCTCTACCCCCTCCTCTCTCTCTCTCTCTCTCCCCCTTCTCTCTCTCTCTCTCTCTCCCTCTCTCTATCTTTCTCTTCCTCGCTGTCTCTCTCTCTCTCTCTCTCTCTCTCCCCTCCATTCTCTGCAACATTAGGTTAGTAGTGTTAAGTGCAGGGATTAACCGTAGGGCTTTCTGCATTAATGAGCTGCTGTCAGCCTTTGTGTGTGAGCCATCTTAACCCAGTGGACGCTAGAATGTAGAATCCACGGTAGAATCACATGACTGGAAGTTATGGAGCATTGGGGTTTGTGTGTGTGTGTGTGTGTGTGTGTCATTTCCCAGCAGTCTCCTGGAGCAGAGCTGGACTTGTTTGTCGCTTGTTCATGATGTGTTTTTCACACTGTTGATCACAATCACGTAGTTATTTTATGTGGGAACGGTGGTTGTTTGGTTGCTGCTATTATTAATTACGATGAGTTATTTTTAATATTAGAAGCGATTAGAAGCGCCGTGAGTGTTAATGGTGGCATTGGTGATGTAGCACATTGTGAGGCGTAATTGGCGCTATTGTTGTGAAGGGCTGTGTTTGTTGGTGTTATGAGCATGTTAAACCTCACAGTCCTCAAGGCCAGCTAAAAATAGGGGCTAATCTTATTAAAGCGAATCA
>PIJE02001873.1:0-12177 GCA_002895965.2 Coryphaenoides rupestris | reverse complement strand
AGGCTATCCTAGATGTTATACCAGGAAGTTTATCTTAGATGTTATAGAAGGTAGGCTATCCTAGATGTTATAGAAGGTAGGCTATCCTAGATGTTATAGAAGGTAGGCTATCCTAGATGTTATAGAAGGTAGGCTATCCTAGATGTTATAGAAGTTGTTCTACATGTTATAGAAGGTAGGCTATCCTAGATGTTATAGAAGGTAGGCTATCCTAGATGTTATAGAAGGTAGGCTATCCTAGATGTTATAGAAGGGAGGCTATCCTAGATGTTATAGAAGGGAGGCTATCCTAGATGTTATAGAAGGGAGACTATCCTAGATGTTATAGAAGGGAGACTATCCTAGATGTTATAGAAGGGAGGCTATCCTAGATGTTATAGAAGGAGGCTATCCTAGATGTTATAGAAGGAGGCTATCCTAGATGTTATAGAAGGAGGCTATCCTAGTTGGTTATAAGAAGGGAGGCTATCCTAGATGTTACAGAGGTAGACTATCCTAGATGTTATAGAAGGGAGACTATCCTAGATGTTATAGAAGGGAGGCTATCCTAGATGTTATAGAAGGTAGGCTATCCTAGATGTTATAGAAGGGAGGCTATCCTAGATGTTATAGAAGGGAGGCTATCCTAGATGTTATAGAAGGTAGACTATCCTAGATGTTATAGAAGGTAGGCTATCCTAGATGTTTAGTGGAGGATAGACTATCCTAGATGTTATAGAAGGGGCATATCCTAGATGTATAAGAAGGTAGAACTATCCTAGATGTTATAAGAAGGTAGGCTATCCTAGATGTTATAGAAGGTAGACTATCTAAGATATTATGGAAGGGGGCTATCCTAGATGTTTGGAAGGTAGACTACCTAGATGTTATAGAAGGGAGGCTTATTCCTAGATGTTATGGGAAGGAGGGCTATCCTAGATGTTATAGAAGGAGGCGTATCCTAGATGGTTATTGGAAGGAGGCTATCCCTAGATGTATGGAAGGAGGCTATCCTAGATGTTATAGAAGGTTAGGCTATCCTAGGATGTTATAGAAGGGAGGCTATGCCTAGATGTTATAGAAGGGAGGCTATCCTAGATGTTATAGAAGGGAGGCTATCCTAGATGTTATGGAAGGGAGGCTATCCTAGATGTTATAGAAGGGAGGCTATCCTAGATGTTATAGAAGGGAGGCTATCCTAGATGTTATAGAAGGTAGGCTATCCTAGATGTTATGGAAGGGAGGCTATCCTAGATGTTATGGAAGGTAGGCTATCCTAGATGTTATGGAAGGGAGGCTATCCTAGATGTTATAGAAGGGAGGCTATCCTAGATGTTATAGAAGGGAGGCTATCCTAGATGTTATGGAAGGTAGGCTATCCTAGATGTTATGGAAGGGAGGCTATCCTAGATGTTATAGAAGGGAGGCTATCCTAGATGTTATAGAAGGGAGGCTATCCTAGATGTTATAGAAGGTAGGCTATCCTAGATGTTATAGAAGGGAGGCTATCCTAGATGTTATAGAAGGTAGGCTATCCTAGATGTTATAGAAGGGAGGCTATCCTAGATGTTATAGAAGGGAGGCTATCCTAGATGTTATAGAAGGGAGGCTATCCTAGATGTTATAGAAGGTAGGCTATCCTAGATGTTATGGAAGGTAGGCTATCCTAGATGTTATGGAAGGGAGGCTATCCTAGATGTTATAGAAGGGAGGCTATCCTAGATGTTACGGAAGGTAGGCTATCCTAGATGTTATGGAAGATAGGCTATCCTAGATGTTATGGAAGATAGGCTATCCTAGATGTTATGGAAGATAGGCTATCCTAGATGTTATGGAAGGTAGGCTATCCTAGATGTTATCGAAATTGTTCTGATTCTGAACCGAGCCACCACCACAGGGACCAGTTCAGATGGACTCTAGCAGTCGTCTGGGTTGAGGTGCAGCGCTATCTGCAGGTCCTGACAGGGCAGGAACCTCATCAGAGTCCTGGCTGGGCTCTGGGGTGTGACCCCTGGACCATCCAGGGGTCACATGAGGCCGGAGGCACCTATTTCACAAAAGCACATTCCTTGTTCGTAAAAAAAACCAAAAACAGATTCTGGCAATAAACCTGATTGTGATTCTGATCTGATTGTGAGTGATTAGATTCTGTTCTGTGATGTGCAGGCATGGTGGCTCATGTTTCTGAAGCCAACCTGTCCGTTTCTAGACATTACTTAATTTGCACTCGCGTGCTAATAGCAGCAGCCCTTAGTAACGAGACGCTGCGTTGGTTAGCAGCGGAGCCGCATAGCTTCATGCTGTTTGTCCTCAGATGAGCTGATAGCGTAGCCGCGGGCTAGCTCCATCGCCCTGGTATGTTAGCCAGCCGTACCTGTCAGAGAAACCCTGTGACTGGAGAGCGCTGAGATGGTTGGCGATGCGTGTGTCTCTCTTCAACCTGCCCCTGTCAGTCATTATTGTTATTACTAATATTAATAATAATAATTATTATTAATATTATTGTTGTTGTCTGCAGCCGTCTCCTGAGTGAGTCCTTGTAATTACCGACTATTAGCTTTAATGAAAAGGTTTCCCCCCGCGACTCTTCATCTCTCTCCATCCCGTAATAACACGCCTCACATCAAACGGGTGGAGGAGCAGCCGTCACCCCACCCACTCCACCTCCCTGCCAGAGGGACTCCTACAACGCACTCTACTGCACCCAAAACTCTGCACGCTGGCAAGGGAACCTAACTTGTACGTCTCATACCTCATGCTCATAACAGAGCTCATCATGAGAGCTTGATCAGCTGTTCCACGTGGCAATGAGGAGTAGAAACTAAAGTAGACGTGAGAATGTCTGATTGAGCTGTTAGAAGGCCTCTCAAAGATGAGTTAAGAGGATAAAGAGTTAAAACAAGAGATAGACAGTGGAAAGCTCTCTGGGTTCTGGGATCTGAGGACGGGATGATGTCCAGGAGTCACCAGCGCCATCCAGGCTCCAGCATTTAGCGCTTAGCACTTAGCGGACACTTTTATCCAAAGCAGCAATCAAACATTTTGACGATCAAACATTTAAACATGGAGTCTCCACAAAAACGGCAACGGCTGGACAGAGTTGAGCTGGTGTCCTCGTCAGAGCTAGCTAGCGCACGTGAGCGGCGGTACGCACGCACGCACGCACACACGCACGCACACACACACACACACACACACTAGGCCTGCCCGCGGCCGATCTCTCACCTGCCTGTTAACACTCGCGGCCGCCGTGTGTGTTTGCGTGTGTGTCAGGATACACACACACACATAGCTGAGCGTCTTACAGGCTGAATTCCTGTCCAGTCAACAGCCGTCCGAGGGGGAGGGGCTGGGGGTGTCTGGAGACCCTCTCTACCTCCACTTTCCAAATAGCTCTCCTCCTCCTCCTCCTCCCCACCTTCAGCATCTTCGTCTTCATCATCGTCCTTGCCCTCTGCCAGTGTCTGGTTACCCCGGGCAACCCATGTTATGTTGTCGTGCGCGCGGGGGGGGGGGGGGTGCTACTCAAGCACGATCCAATCTCAGGTCACCATCAGCTCTTTGGTAGGCTGAGACAGCAGACACTACTGTAGATCCACTGTGCACTCTCTCTCGAGCCCAAGGTTGTCGGTTCGATCCCCAACGTCTGCCTGTAGGCACCCTCGAGCAAGACCCCATCCCCCCCTCCCTCACCACCGACCTGCTCCTAACTAAAATGATTCACTTCACTGTCAGTCAATTGGGATGAAGCGAAATCGATGTACATAACAAACACATCTGGAAGCACAACTGTTTAGTCAAATATGAAAGCTTGATGATCTTGTTGTTGACACACTTGTTGTCCTCCTCTCCTCTCTCCTCCTCTCCTCTCTCGTCCTCCTCTCCTCTCGTCCTCCAGAAGGTCGTGGGGTCAGGGGGAGTCGTCACCATGTCCCTGAGCCCCGCCCCCTCCCACCCCATGCCGCTCGCCAACGGAGATCACCATGGCGACCACCAGGAGACATCCGGCGACGCCCCTAGCGACCGGCTCGCCCCCGCCGCCCAGGCCGGTGACGATGCCCCGCCCCCCTGCGGCGGTGGCGTCGTCGGACGGACGTCGGACGGTCAGAACGGCTTCCTGAAGCCCCTCCCCCCTGCCGCCTCCTCCCCCTCCCCCTCCTCCTCCTCCTCCTCAGCCCCCGCCGCCGAGGACCCGCCCCCCCCCTCCCCCCAGCCGGCACCCCTGCCCCCCTGCTGCCAGGGGTGCCCCCTCCACCCCCCCCTCTTCTGCGCCTGCTCCCGGCCAGAGCCCCTCCCCCTCTACCGCCATGCCGCCGGACTCCCCCGCGGTGCTCCTCACCCGGGCCTCGACCCGCCCTGCCCCTGCTGCCGCCCCGCCCTCCCCCACCAGCAGGCCCTCTGGCACCAGCAGCTCCACCCCCACCCCCCACCGCTCAGGTAAATATAGAGTGTATGATTGGTGTGATTATGTGCGGAGCCACGCCCCCCGCTCCCCTAGCCACGCCCCCCCTTGTTATTGACTCAGCCGGTTGTCATGGCAGCAGATGGAATGTTCCTCTGCAGTGATGAGGGGGTTGAGGGGAGATTCGAGGCTTTATTGTCACCATGGAGACAGACGTGTGATCATCATCATCATCTTCTTCTTATGTCGTGTATTATTTAACTTGCAGCGTCAGAGAACACAACATGACCAAACGATACGAATAATTGGGTCTGGAAGCGCCTGATTGGTTGACAGGCAAACTCAAACAGGGCCAGCACCAGTACACTAAACATCCGGTCCCCATCTACGACGCCATGTCGTTAGAAGAAGTGTTTTCAAAGGTTTCTAATCAACGTCGTGTAAACTTTGTGATGAAAAGTTGTGATGAAAGAACACTTAAAAATATACACGATGGGGGGGGGGGGGGGGGGGGTTAGATGAGTAATTATGGCGTCTGGCTGCAGATGAAGGCTCTCATCTACCCTCACATTACACACACACACACACACACACACACACACACACACACACACACACACACATTACTTCTTCTGTGTGCTATATATATTCTGTGACTGAAACCAAACGGCTTTGATTTATTCGCGTGATTAATCAATGAAAACTTTTAGCGACATAACGGCCCTCTCGGCAACATAATTATATTATAGTGTAATGGAGATCAAATATTATAGGATGTAAGACTTTACTGTCTGGTTGGTATTGCAGTCTTGATGATAGTATAGTACAGTAGGATAAGATAAGATAAGATAGAACTTCTTGTGGCAGGTTGCATAGCAATACAGTACAATAAAACAATAGAGAAATACACAGAATAATCAAAATAAACTAACAGATTTACAAATGCACAGTCAAAATATACAAATATACAAATATATAGTCAAGATAAGATATTCAGACAGCGAAGTGTAATAAATGCTCCATTGTGTAGTTGAGATAATATCAAACACAATCATAACATTATCATATTGGATTCCGTGTTGTAAATAATATCATTGTAGCGTCACTCTGGTCTCCTGTCCCCGAGGGCATCCCATAATAGACTTGTCTCCGTGACTGACAGCTGGTAACCATCGGTTACAGTGCTGAAACCAGGCCCGCGCACGGCCATAACTCACCGCCGGAATGCGCGGGGTCAGGGTGTGGGTGTGCGTGTGCGCGACCTCGAGTGTAGCATCATCACGCCGCGCCGCGCCAGGGTCAGGGTCACGAGCGATGGAATGCGTAGCGATAGCATTAGCTTAGCATTGGCTTAGCGTTAGCTGTCAGGTTAAACTGACTTTAGGAAGGTTTAAACTTTGTTCTTGGAGGCCCAAGGTTTGTTGAGAAATGTACAGATGGGTTAAGAGAACAAAATGTATATAAATACAAATAAGTGAGAACTGTGTAAACACTGCAACTAATATTGTATTTCTTTATTTCTCTCTCTCAGACCGGTAAGACCACTCCGATTCCCTAAAAGGTAAATTAAGACTCTCTCCCTCCACCCAGATCTCTCTCTGTCTCTCTTCCTGTCTGTCTGTCTGTCTGTCTGTCTCTCTGTCTGTCTCTGTCTCTGTCTGTCTCTGTCTCTCTCTGTCTCTCTCTGTCTGGTGTGAGTTCATGTCCTGTTCACACCCGTCTGTTGTGCTTGACAGCTACGCGGAGCTGATAGCCGATTGGCCGGTGGTGGTGCTGGGCGTGTGCACGGTGCTCATCGTGATCTGCGCGCTCGTCGGGGTGCTGGTCCCCGACCTGCCCGACTTCTCAGACCCCCTGCTGGTAAGGAGGGGGCATTACGCCACATTAGGACAGATTACACATGAGGTTAGGTTTAGATAAAATGAGATAGAACTTTATTATCTTGTGCCAGGTTGCATAGCAATACAGTACAATAAAACAATAGAGAAATCAACAGAATAATACAAATAAACTAACAGATTTACAAATGTACAGGAGTAGACCGGATTAAATTAGATGAATTGGGACGGATTATCTGATATTAGACTTGATTTCATCAGGGGCGATCAGGTCAAATGAAAGTCTGAGTGATCCGTGAATCAGCTCCTCCTCTTCCTCCACTCCGCAGGGCTTTGAGCCACGGGGGACCGCCATTGGCCGACGGCTGGTCACGTGGAACAACATGTTGAAGAACACCGGCTACAGAGCAACGCTGGCTAACTACCCCTTCAAGTATGCCGACGAGCAAGCTCGGAGGTAAGCTAGCACACGGCTTGCCCACGGCTAGCACACGGCCAACACATGGCTAACGCACGGCTAACACTGTTGTCTCTGTTCTGTCTCCAGTCGCCAGGAGGAACGCCGGACAGACGACCATTTTGACCGAGACAAGCGTCAGGCGGAGTGGGACTTCAGTAAAGATACCTTCTTCTGTGACGTTCCAGGTAAACGGCGAGCTAACATGTGGCTTTCCATGTTAATGCTAGCGTGTTCCTGACGCAGACGTGGCTTCCGTCCCACCAGAGGCCAGGCTGGGTGGGCTGACTGAACGTGCAGGTGCGTCATTCAGCTCCGCCCACCCAGCTAGTGTCTGGAACCAATATGGCCACCGGGTGACCAGGTGTTGTTGTGCCTCTAGGTGACCGCTACTCCCGGCTGGTCTTCACGTCCGCCGACGGCCGCAACCTGTGGAGCCTGCAGGCCATCAAGTCCATGTGTGAGCTGGACAACAGCAGGGTAGGCCGAGTAGTCGTACTACTTATAGGACTACTTATACTACTACTGCTACTGATAATACACACCTCCTGGGCCCGGAGTTATCAAGCACCTTGGCGTGAGTAAAACTACTTTTACTCCAGCTGGTTGGAGGTCCGGAGGTGCTGTTGGTAGAGCTGTTGTCTCTGTGCTCCATGTCCAGGTCCGGTCCCACCCGCTCTACTCGAGCCTGTGCCAGCGCACCAGCGACGCATCCTGCTGCCCCAGCTGGACGCTGGGCAACTACGTGGCCATGCTCACCAACCGCTCGTCCTGCCAGAAGATCACGGATCGCGATGTCAACCACACGCTGCGGGTGCTGCGCTCCTGCGCCAAGTTCTACCACAACGGCACCCTGGGGCCCGACTGCTGGGACATGGCCACGCGCCGCAAGGACCAGCTCAAGTGCGCCAACGTGCCGCGCAAGTGCACCAAGTACAACGCCGTCTACCAGATCCTGCACTTCCTGGTGGACAAGGACTTCCTGAGCACCAAGAGTCTGGAGGCCGCGCCCCCTCAGGTGCTCACCCACAGCCTGCTGTTCTCCCCCACAGAGAGAGGCGACACCATGATGAGCATCTACCTGGACAACTTTGAGAACTGGAACGCCTCCGACGGCGTCACCGCTGTGACGGGCATCGAGTTTGGCATCAAGCACAGCCTGTTCCAGGACTACCTGCTGACGGACACGGTGTACCCCGCCATCGCCGTGGTGATCGTGCTGGGTGGTGATGTGCGTGTACACGCGTTCCATCTTCATCACGCTCATGACCATCATCGCCATCATCAGCTCGCTCAGCGTGTCCTACTTCCTGTACCGCGTGGTCCTCCGGTTCCACTTCTTCCCCTTCATGAAATCTGACGGCGCTCATCATCCTGGTGGGCGTGGGCGCCGACGACGCCTTCGTGCTGTGCGACGTATGGAATTTACACCCGGCTGGACCGGCCAGGGGCGGAGCTGTCGGAGACGGTGGCGTGGCCCTGCAGCACGCCGCCCTCTCCTATGTTTGTCACCAGCTTCACCACGGCGGCCGCCTTCTATGCCAACTACGTCAGCAACATCACCGCCATCCGCTGCTTCGGCGTCTACGCCGGCACCGCCATCCTGGTCAACTACATCCTGATGGTCACCTGGCTGCCCGCCGTGGTGGTCCTCCACGAGCGATACCTGCCCAGCGTGTTCCCGCCCCCCTGCGCCGCCCCGCCGGCCCAGCGGGGGGCCCCTGGCGGCGGCGGTGGCGTGGTGTTTGGCGGCCTGGTTGGGCGCGTGCCACGCGGTGCAGGCGGTGCCTGGCGGTCGTATCGGAGCGTCGCGGGGCTTCTTCGAGAAGGTGCTGCCCTGCGTGGTGATCCGGCTGCGCTACCTGTGGCTGCTGAGCTTCCTGGCACTCACGGTGGGCGGGGCCTACGTGGTGTGCGTGGACCCCCGGATGAAGCTGCCCTCCCTGGAACTCGCTGAGTTCCAGGTGTTCCGCTCCTCGCACCCCTTCGAGCGCTACGACGCCGACTTCAAGAAAGCTGTTCATGTTCGAGCGCGTGCAGAACGCGAGGACCTCACACATGCCCATCACCATCGTGTGGGGGCGTGACCCCCGAGGACAACGGCGACCCTCTCGACCCAAGAACAAGGGCAGGCTGGTGCTGGACGGGGCCTTTGACATCGCCAGCCCCGCCTCCCAACCTCTGGGCTGCTCAACGTTCTGCCAGAAGCTGAGGAACCAGAGCTTCGTCTTCCAGTCGGAGGAGCAGGACTTCACCAGCTGCTTTATGGGAACCTTCCAGCAGGTAGGACCCACCCTGGGGTATGTAGGGTGCTGGGACCACTGGGGTGTAGGGTGCTGGGACCCCTGGGGTGTGGAGGGTGCTGGGACCCCTGGGGTGTAGGGTGCTGGGACCCCTGGGTGGTTGTCCCCTCATATCGTGCTCTGCTTGAGCAAACCAGTACTAACGATGGTCTCTCCCGCGGGTCTGCTGGGTCTGCTGCTCCAGTGATGGAGAACCGGGACTGTGAGGAGACCTCGGTGGTCTACCCCTGCTGCAGCCAGTCCTCCTTCCCGTACCGACGCGAGATCTTTGAGCTGTGCATCAAGAGGGCCATCATGGAGCTGGACCGTAACACCGTGTACCACCTGGACAGCAAGACCCCGGGGGCCCCGCTTCGACATCAACGACACCATCCGCGCCATCGTGCTGGAGTTCCAGAGCACCTACCTGTTCACGCTGGCCTACGACAAGATGTACCGCTTCTACCGCCAGGTACGTCCCCCCCACACCCATCTCCCACCTGTAAGACCCGCCCATCGGTAGACCCGCCCATGTGTATTTACGCCCCCACCTGTAGGCCCGCCCCCACTTGTAGGCCCACACCACCTGTAGACCCGCCCACCTGTAGGCCTGCCTCAGCTGTAGACCCACCACACCTCCCACCTGTAGGCCCGCCCACCTCCCACCTGTAGACCCACCCACCTGTAGGCCCGCCCCACCTGTAGACCCACCCACCTGTAGGCCTGCCCCATCTGTAGGTACACCCCCACCTGTAGGCCCGCCCCACCTGTAGACCCTTCCACCTCCCACGTGTAGGCCCGCCCCCAGCTGCAGGTACCCGTAGAGTTCTATGTTCTGACGCTGGTTCTGGTCCCGTTGTGGTTGTGGCTCCAGGTGGACGACTGGATCAGCGAGGAGCTGCTCAGCGCCCCCCCAGGCCTGGGCCACGGCTGGTTCATCAGCAACCTGGAGTTCTACGACCTGCAGGACAGCTTGTCGGGGGGCACCCTGGTCGCCATGGCGCTGTCGGTGGGCGTGGCCTTCAGCGTGATGCTGCTCACCACCTGGAATGTGATCATCAGCCTCTACGCCATCCTGTCCATCGCCGGCACCATCTTCGTGACGGTGGGCTCGCTGGTGCTGCTGGGCTGGGAGCTCAACGTCCTGGAGTCGGTCACCATCTCCGTGGCCGTGGGGCTGTCGGTGGACTTCGCTGTGCACTACGGCGTGGCGTACCGCCTGGCGCCCCAGCCCGACCGCGAGGGCAAGGTGGTCTTCTCCCTGAGCCGCATGGGCTCGGCCATCGCGATGGCGGCGCTGACCACCTTCGTGGCGGGCGCCATGATGATGCCCTCCACGGTGCTGGCCTACACCCAGCTGGGTACCTTCATGATGCTCATCATGTGCGTCAGCTGGGCCTTCGCCACCTTCTTCTTCCAGTGCCTGTGCCGCTGCCTGGGCCCCCAGGGCTCCTGCGGACAGATCCCGGTCCCCAGTAGCATGGGTTGCGGGGTGTTGGCCCAGGGCCCCGCCGGTGCCCCGCCCGCACAGGAGGGGAAGGGCCCCCCGGGGCCGGGCCGGTACCAGCTGGGCGGGCGGGGTGCCGCGGAGGCAGAGCACTACGAGCTGGAGCCTCTGGCGTCCGATCAGAGGAAGGATGGGGAGGAGCCGTGTCCCCGGCCGTCCAACGGCCTGGTCGATCTCCGCCACGCCCCCCGAGTCTTTGTGGCCCGTGAGACGGGCCCATGTGCGTGCTCTCACGGTCCTCAGAGGGGACCGGGCCCCCGGACCCCCGCTGACCCCCACGCCACTAGGCCCGCCCCTGAAGCCCTCTGCCCCGCCCAGGAGTGCTGTCTGCAATACGTCCGCCAGCCCCACCTCCATCACCAACCCTGTTTCGGCCCCGCCGGGGGTCCGGAGACTCCGGGCCCCTGCCGGGCCTGCAGACCGTCCCGGTCGCAAACGGACTCCGCCTGCGCGGGTTGCGATTGCAGCTGTTGCGGCGAACGACCTTCGACCTCCCCGACAAACGAGGGCGAGGCGGCGAGGACCGGCGGTGAAGACACACCCCCGGGTGTGCCCCTCCTCCAGGACACGCCCCTCCTCCAGGGACACACCCACCGGGACACTAGGAGTGAGCCGGCTGCGTCTCCCAGGAATCTGGGCTGCTTTAAGAGGAGGTTAAAGGTCAAGTCACCGAGCGCGCCAAAGGTCGAGGGCGCCGCCGCCCCGCGGCCTTCTCATGCCACGGCCACCTCGGAGACGTCATGTTGACCCCTAAAGACCCTGACCTCATAGCTTAACATCTTAAGTGCCTTCCCTCCGACATCCCAAATAATTTAATATATTTTTGTTTACATTTCAGTGTTAAAACCAAAAAATTTGCTACTAATCGGCGTAGTCGCGCTAGCTAGCCCGGCCAAGTCGCGCTACCCTGGCGTATTCATGCTAGCCTGGCGTATTCGCGCTAGCCTGGAGTGGTGGCGCTAGCTAACCCGGCATGTTGGCGCTCTGTTCCGATCCCGTCTGAAGGTGGTTTGTGGTCCTTGTGAATCCATGTGTGGTTCTGTTCTGTCGAGTTCCTCCCACGGAAGGATCTGTCATTAAAATGTCTTTTTAAGATCCAACGTCTGGTTTCTGTCATTCAAGAGCAGCAGATGTGTAACGATGTGAGCGTGGGCTGAGCTGAGCGTGTATGTGTGTTGCTACCGATCTGCATAATAGTTGTTAAATTATTATCTGATGTGTTCAACGAAAAACGGAAATAAAAATGTGGGTTGATTTAAGTTCTCTGGCTGGCGCGGAGAACGAGAAACGGAAAACTACCGTCACCTTTCAACACAAACTCTCGCCAACAAACAAACAGACGTGAAAACACGTCACGTAATTAACCGCACTCTGCGTCCCGGACTCGAACCGGCGACCCTCTGTCGGGAGCGGCTCTATTTTGGACCCGACCGACCGGTCTGTTTGAACAGAGGTCAAATATTAGCCGGGGGCGTCGATCTGTTTACTCCATAAATATTTGCTTCCATGTTGGTGTCAGAGAGCGAGAGGAGACCCAGTAAGACCCAACGACTGTCATCCTGCCCAAATACTGAAGCAAAGTGTGACGTGAGCCCTGCAGGAAACATTGAGCAATATAGACTGACAGTCATTTGAGGTGTTATTGGTGGAAAATAGTCAAATAGACAAATATTAACAACAAGCAATGGATGTGATGTGCATATAGTTGAGGA
>PIJE02001872.1:80299-86297 GCA_002895965.2 Coryphaenoides rupestris | reverse complement strand
GCAGGTTAATGGGTTCCCCCCTCGCAGACAGAAACACAATGAAATATGACTGACTGGCTGGCTTGGCTTGGCTGGCTGGCTGGCTGGTTTGACTGGCTGGCTGGCTGGCTGGCTGGCTAATTGTTACCCTGCGGCAACACAGAGGAGCACGAAGGGGAGGAAGGTTGAGTAAGTGTCGGTTCTCGTCACGTCAGGAGCTTGTTTCGTGTTTCGCTTCGTTTTTGAAAAGTTGGAAACGCGTCATTTTTGCTCGGACTGAAAGTATTTTCAACCCCCGAAGAATGTTGTCGCACACAGGAGTACATACAATACAATACAATACAATACAATACAATACAGTACAATACAATACAATACAATACAATACAATACAATACAGTACAATACAATACAATACAATACAATACAGTACAATACAGTACAATACAATACAATACAGTACAATACAGTACAATACAATACAATACAATACAATACAGTACAATACAATACAATACAGTACAATACAATACAATACAGTACAATACAGTACAATACAATACAGTACAATACAGTACAGTACAATACAATACAATACAACACAACACAATACAATACAATACAGTACAATACAATACATTACAGTACAATACAATACAGTACAATACAATACAATACAGTACAATACAGTACAATACAATACAATATAATACAATACAGTACAATACAATACAATACAATACAATACAATACAATACAATACAATACAGTACAATACAATACAATACAATACAATACAATACAATACAATACAATACAATACAATACAGTACAATACAGTACAGTACAATACAATACAATACAATACAACACAACACAATACAATACAATACAGTACAATACAATACATTACAGTACAATACAGTACAATACAATACAGTACAATACAATACAATACAGTACAATACAGTACAATACAATACAATATAATACAATACAGTACAATACAATACAATACAATACAATACAATACAATACAATACAATACAGTACAATACAATATAATACAATACAATACAATACAATACAATACAATACAATACAATACAATACAATACAATACAGATACAATACAATACAGTACAATACAATACAATACAATACAATACAATACAGTACAATACAATACAATACAATACAGTACAATACAATACAATACAATACAATACAATACAGTACAATACAATACAATACAATACAATACAATACAATACAGTACAGTACAATACAATACAATACAATACAATACAATACAGTACAATACAATACAATACAATACAATACAATACAACAGAAACAAGGTCTTGTCGCGTGTTTACACACACACACACACACACGCACACACACACACGTACACACACACACACACACACACACACACACACACACACACACACACACACACACACACACTTCAGCTTCAGAAACTGGAGCGTGGAGTTAGTGGAGGGTGCCAGGAATTTTGGAAAATGTGAGAGTGAATGATTGCTTGCGAGCCACTTAAAAGCGGTCGTTCTAGCGTAACATCACGGGTGCCAGCACGAATCAAATGGAGAATAAAAATTCACACAAAAGCTTTTTTTATTGTCGCCCCCGGAAAAAAAAAACGAACCCCGTCGAGCGATTTTGAAAAAGGCGTCCTTTGTGAAATACAAAGACGTAAATAACCGAACGCATACAAAAGTACGAGAGCCAATGAAATGCTTTAGATTAGCTTAAGTGTCTTTCTCTCTAATGCGTCTTTCAAAGTCACATTCTGGCCCATTCTGAATCAACGTAACACCAACAAGAGCGAACGTTTAAACCTTGACGAGACGCCCCGTGGAGGTAACTGTATAACAAATGTTTAAATGTACAACAGCGGACTTTGTTTGAAATGAGTCCGGAGAGTTATGAGCTTATGAGAATTAGAAACAGCTATGCAACGTTACACCGCTAAGTTACAATTGTGAACTTGATGTTAAACTAATACATATTTAAAGTATATCATTAAAGTATGCGCCTCAATTGATTAAATATTCGTTTTTCTCCGTGAAATCATTCAACTGTGAAAAATAGATATACCAGGTGCTGGAAACGGCAAACGTTTGCCAAACGTCGACGTTTAAACAAAGTTTTAGTCGCCTTTCAAATTATATCTCGGGCTGATTGCAGTTTTCAACCCTCCGTTCCTAAATATACGTCTTGGCGCGCCGTGCGTTTTGATATTTTTACGAAGAAGTTATTTCTCATATAAGTTATTCACGAGAAGCATTCGTCATCAAAGTTAAGTTATTAAGACAGGTGCTGCTTACTTCCAAGAGAACCCCCGAGAGCCAAGACTCGTCACACCCGACGCAATAATACAACGAGGATTAAGGAGGACTTTACAAAATAGCCACAATGCCATGAAACCTGTTCTGCATTTTCATTTTGGCGGCGGCGGCGCGCTCTCTCTCTCCGCGGAGGGGATATAAATGTATATCTTCAGCAGATGCCGTCACCCGACGAGGAGTTCAGAAAGTGGTTGCAGTTTAAACTTTCGGGGGAGAAAAAGAAAAAAACCCCCCAAATAGTTTTGTCGGTTTCAGTCTCCCCGGAGCCCATTGGCTCGGGGGGAGACAACCATTTTACAGTAAACGCTGTACAATGAGTATTGATGAGACTTCTCCACCGAAGATCATTACCGCCCTGCCCACCCACCCACCCACCCCCACCACACACCACCCCACCACCACCGCAACCACCACCACCACCAACCACCCAACCACCACCACCACCACCACCACCACCACCACCACCACCACCACCACCACCATCTTCCCCTGCACTTGGAAACAATCGTTATCCCCGCACAACCCCCCCCCCCCCCTTAGCCAACGGGATAGAAACACCTGGAGAACCAGAGAGCACTTTGCGGCGCAAATTGTCTTTGGCATTAGCGGGGAAAGGGGGAGCCATTAGGGCTTTAAGTGGGCAGGAGGAGGGCGGCGTGAAGGGCAAGGGGCCCCCGAAGGTCCACAGATGGACCCGACCTCCTTCCTGCTGCCTGGAGGTCACTGGCACTGGAAGAACTGGCTGGTTTTCTGGTGAGTTCCTGTGCTGTGGGTTGTTGGGTGTGTTTTGTTGGCGGCAAGTGGTTTTAATTTGCGTAGTCTTTCATCCATATAGGAAGCATGGAGGGAACAATCCCTGTGGGCAACTTACAGTAATAATAATAATGTTACATCACACTTACAATATCCTGAATCCTACATGGTACATCTACAAGAGATGCTGAAGGTATTGTAAAGCCCTAAGTATTGTATTGTATTGTATTGTATTGTATTGTATTGTATTGTATTGTATGGTATTGTATTGTATTGTATTGTATTGTATTGTATTGTATTGTATTGTATTGTATTGTATTGTATTGTATTGTATGGTATTGTATTGTATTGTATTGTATTGTATTGTATTGTATTGTATTGTATGTATTGTATTGTATTGTATGGTATTGTATTGTATTGTATTGTATTGTATTGTATTGTATTGTATTGTATTGTATTGTATTGTATTGTATTGTATTGTATTGTATTGTATTGTATGTATTGTATTGTATTGTATTGTNNNNTATATGTATGTATTGTATGTATATGTAGTATGTATTGTATTGTATATGTATGTATGTATGTATGTATGTATTGTATGTATGTATGTAGTTGTATGTATGATGTAGTATGTGTGTAGTGATGTATGTATGTATGTGGTGATGTGTGTATGTATGTATGTGATGTATGTATGTATGTGTGATGTATGTATGTATGTATGTATGTATTATGTATGATGTATGTATGTATTGTATTGGTATGTATGTGTATTGTATTGTATGTATTGTATTGTATTGTATGGTATGGTATTGTATTGTATTGTATTGTATTGTATTGTATTGTATTGTATTGTATGGTATTGTATTGTATTGTATTGTATGGTATTGTATTGTATTGTATGGTATTGTATTGTATTGTATTGTATTGTATTGTATTGTATTGTATTGTATTGTATTGTATTGTATTGTATTGTATTGTATTGTATTGTATTGTATTGTATTGTATTGTATTGTATTGTATTGTATTGTATTGTATTGTATTGTATTGTATTGTATTGTATTGTATTGTATTGTATTGTATGGTATTGTATTGTATTGTATTGTATTGTATTGTATTGTATTGTATTGTATTGTATTGTATTGTATTGTATTGTATTGTATTGTATTGTATTGTATTGTATTGTATTGTATTGTATTGTATTGTATTGTATTGTATTGTATTGTATTGTATTGTAAGCTGCAAAGACATTTACATGGAAATATTGATCCATTGGTCCATTGAAATCATCAAATGAATTCAATTTGAGATAAAAACAAATTTCATGTTCTTTTTTGAAGAGGTTCTGACTCAGACTGCTGGGACTACATGTAAGCCTTGAGGTCTGACTAAGGACTAATGAAATAAAGACGACAAATAAACCCGCGGGAACAGTCAGTCCTGCACAAATGTGTGAGGCTGTTTTTACCTTCCCTAAAAGCACTTTACCATCGGCGTCATGAAAGCCCATCATGAAACCAGTCGGAGAAGAATTATGGACATTGGGGGGGGGGGGCGGTCTCAGGCTAGACATTCAAGCCCATCTCCTGGCGTCGCGAGGGGGAAGCGGTCTTAAAGGATTTGTAGCGGCGGACGGTGGATTTGTTACCACGTTTTACGGTGCGACTGACGGCGGCGGCGGCGGCTTTTCCCTCCCTCATGCGTTCCGACAACGACAAAGAAGAAGAAGAAGAAGAAGAAGAAGAAGACGAAGAAGAAGAATTGAGTGAGAAGTGAAACGTTCGGAAAACTTGGCGCAGCATCTCGTGAACTCTTGTCGGCCGCCGCGGTGACGTAACTCCCTGAAGAACGTGCGGTGGAAGAGAGAGGCAGGTTTTATACAAAGCTCATTGTTCATTTATATGAGCATATAATCTGTTTATATATTTATATATATATATATATATATACTGTACATATTTATTTATGGACAGGAAAGTGAAGAGAGGCAGGACAACGGGGTTGAACGAGAGAGAGATGACCGATGTACCGAAGAACCACAGTTCGGAATCGCGCCATTGGATTTCCCCCACGTGGTTCCCACCGACCGCGCAAACCAGTAGAGCCGTCTTGTAAAAGAGAAGAACACGAGCTGAGAAAACACGAACCAAGAACCACGAACCACGAAACCAACGAACGGCGGTGGGTTCGATTCCCTGGTGTCCGCAGCCAGTCCTCCCCCAGGCCTCCTTCATCTCACCCCCCGCCTGCTTATCGATGCCTCGCCTCTGAGTTCGTTCACGGCCGGTCGCCTCGGATCCGTGGGCCAGAATAACTAAATATTAATCATAATAAATAGTCAACAGACGGAGTGCAAGGTGAACGCAGGTAACCATGAGAACGGCGGCACGGCCATCCTCCTCTGGATGGAGTGACGAGAGGAGCGGCGGAAACGCTCAGGCGGAATATGGCCGAGACAGATAGAGACCCTGAGAGGAAGAGACAGTGAGAGAGAGAGAGAGAGAGAGAGAGACACACACACACACACACACACAGAGACAGATGGAGACACTGAATTGAATTGACAGCGAGAGAGAGAGATAGTGAGTGAGAGAGAGACAGAGAGAGAGAGAGAGACAGAGAGCTGTAGACCGAGAGGGGGAGGGAGATGGAGGTAGTGAGAGAGACAGAGAGAGAGACTGATAGTCTGCAAGAGAGAGACAGAGAGACAGACGGACAGAGAGAGAGGGAGAGAGAGACAGAGACAGACTGATAGACAGAGAGAGAGAGAGAGAGGAGAGAGAGAGTGAGAGAGAGAGACTAGAGAGAGGAGAGAGAGAGAGAGAGACAGAGAGAGAGAGAGAGAGAGAGAGAGAGAGAGAGAGAGAGAGAGAGAGAGAGAGAGAGAGAGAGAG
>PIJE02001872.1:72799-75299 GCA_002895965.2 Coryphaenoides rupestris | reverse complement strand
AAATGTGGTCCATTGACCAGGTACTGTACGGTCGCTAGGACAACACAGCAGGGCCGTAGTCCTGCAGTGATTGTAGTACCGGTAGTTGTGCTGCTTTGACGGTCTCTTGGACGTCTCGGCAGTGGGTTAGGTGGTGTCTTGCTCAGGGGACACCTCCACACTTAGCTAGGAGGAGGAGGAGCCCGGGGGGATCGAACCAGCAACCTTCCTGTTGCCAGACAACCGCTCTTATACCTCCTGAGATACTGCCTCCCCCCCCACGCTGTTGTCGTGTCGTGTTGGACGTTTCCTCTCCGTTCATTCTCAACACATTTTCATGCACATCACAGACACACAGCTAGGCAACGCTATGGGCCGGCGTCTCCTGAAGAAATACGCGTTTAGCTCGTAGCCGGCAGTGCGGACATGATGACCTCGTCGACCCCTGCCGCTTGTTGTGCTATCATCGAGGTACCCTTCGCTGCAGTCCCCTCACCCCACTATGACCGACATCCTTACCCTAACACCCCCGTCCCCACCTACAGTACACACACACACACACACACACACACACACCGCTCACCCTGTGTTTACTTCCATTGTACAGCATTCACACCTCGCTCTCAGAACAGACACTGGGTCACCCCCCGTCCTCGATCCTATAGCTTTGTGTCGCCTCGCTTTCAGAAAACACGCACTCGACGACTCGGCGCGTCGGACAAAAGTCTTTCTCTCGAAAAACTCTTTGCTGACGCACGCCGAGTCAATACATCACCGTCGCCCCCACAAAAACACTTACGAATGAATGAATGGCTCCTCGAAGAATTCAAGCGCTCACGGGTCGACTTCCGACGTTCGCGAACGCGCGATGTGCGTTCGCGGTGGAGTGTGTGTTCGGGGAGGACATCGAGCGATAAAAGTAAAAAAGGTGTTTAGAATGCGGCAGCCGCTGGCAGGCAAGTGTCAGACGCACCAAAGGCAATTAGGCTGACAATCGGAGCTCAGAGTCGGGCAATTTGACACGTCTCTCTCTCTCTCTCTCTCTCTCTCTCTCTCTCTCTCTCTCTCTCTCTCTCTCTCTCTCTCTCTCTCTCCCGCGGAACATCGCCGCAACGGCGTTGGGATTATTAGGACGCGTTTGATCAGATTTATGACTGTAATTTTGCCAGGGCACGCCTGTGTTTTCCCATTTACATACGGTTAGCACAGCGGCGAGGTATTTTGCATAATGGCAGCGGCGTAGCGAAATGCTGACGAAAGCGGAACATGCCAGGAAGTTTTTTAGACGCAGGTGGTAGAAAAGTGTGTGTGTGTGTGTGTGTGTGTGTGTGTGTGTGTGTGCATGTGTGTGTGTGTGTGCGTGTGTGTTTGTCTTTTCACTGTCATCCATCCTTACACACACACACACACACACACACGCATACACATTACAAACACACATGTACACACATAAACAAACACTTATGCATGTATGTATGCAAACACACTCACAGACGTGTACAAGCACACATGTACACATACAAACAAAATCACATGCACACAATCACAGAAATAAACACATATGAACACACACACACACACACACACACATACAAATGGACAAATGGATAATTATTTCTCGGAACCAAGAATTCTTTCATATTCTGTCGTAGGCTGATCACCCCAAAGCTATATGCTCAGATATTGAATGTATACTCTTCGTTACCGTGGTCACCGGCGGAACCCGGAGGCTGTCGTTACCATGGTCACCGGCGGACCCGGAGGCTGTCGTTACCGTGGTCACCGCTGGACCCGAAGAATACCGTTACCATGGTCACCGCCGGACCCGGAGGATGCTGTTACCGTCGTCTCCAGTGTCTTTGAAGAAATCTGAGGCGAGGAATTCATCCAGCAAACCCCAACTTGCCTTAGCTTGGTATTTATTTCCAGTCTCGATAGTCTCAGTAGTCTCATTGGTGATGTTGCTAACCTATCAATGTGTATCGATCACCGATGGATATGATTGCCTTGCCATTGCCAGCTAGGTGATGTGGTTGCAGAAATGCCTGATTTTCTATGCATAGCATCATAATGTATGTTTTTGTTTTAGTGGACGTAAGATGTAGTCTAGTCAGGGAGAATGAAGAACTCTACAGTACATTGTCCATGGAAAATACGCCCATCCTTTGATTTTTTTACATTTTTCTTTTTTTGCCCCGAACCAAATGGACCCAGACACCATCGGAGGTGTTTAGCCAGACGCCGATGGCCCCCGTCTTGCATGCATCCCTGAGTTGCGCACTCGCCCACATAACAATTATACACACGGTCATCCTCTCAAGGACGATCAGCAACAACTCGGACTGTGAAAGACACGACGTAAAAAGGACAGTTATCAATTTCTCGGAAGGACACACTCCCTCACAAACTCCCGCTCCCTTGACCCTACTCATCACCTCTGGTATGGACCATTCCATCACTGGGATCGCTCAAGGTGGGCAGGTCAACAAAGGGGTTCCAAAACGTCTCAACGAAGCTAAAA
>PIJE02001872.1:50377-72774 GCA_002895965.2 Coryphaenoides rupestris | reverse complement strand
TGTGTGTGCGTGTGTGTGTGTGTGCGTGAGTGTGTGTTTGTCATTTTTCGCTGTATCCTCCTTGACACACACACACACACACACACACACACTATCACATTACAAACACACGATGTATATACATAAACAAACACGATGCATGCTATGCAAACCACTCACAGACGTATGCAAGCACACATGATTACACATACAAACAAAATACATGGCAACACAATCGACATAAAATAAACACATATGAACACACACACACACACACACCACACCACACACATAAAATGACAATATGGATAATTATTTTTCTGCGGAACGAATTCTTTCATATTCTGTCGTTAGGCTGATCACCCCAAAGCTAATATGTCATGATCATTGAATGATGAATCTTCCGTTACCAGTGGTCACCGGCGGAACGCGGGAGGCTGGTCGGTTACGTGGTCACCGGCGGAACCGGAGGCTGTTTGACGTGCGTTCAAGCCGCTGGACCCGGTGAGGATTACCGGTATACCATGGTCACCCGCCGGACCCGAGAGAAGGATGCCAGGCTTAGCAGTGCGGGTCTCCCCAGGTGTCCTGGGTGAAGAAATGTCTGAAGGGAGAAGATTCAGGGGTCCAAGCAAAATCCCTAAGTTGCGCCTTAAAAGGCTCTTCGCAGCGGTAATTTTATTTCCCGCAACGAGGTGTCCCTCGATAGTCTATTACTCACTTTGAGGTGATGTGGGTGTGTGGCGAGCGGTGTAAGGGCGGCCAGTATCAGTGGGCAATGACGGTACAGCTATAACGAAGCAACGTCAAAACTCGACGGTCCTGAGGGTCGCTACGCGGTGCGCCGTCGGAAGAGCATCCGAAGGTGCCGCAGCCCCGCCGGCAGACACCACGGAAGACGCGCAATGGAATAAAGACAAATAAATCTCGCCCCCCCGCCGCGCCCTGAAAACATGCTAGTGACGCCGGGTGGAGGAGAGCCCCAGCAGGTAATGAGAAGGGTAGAGAAGGGGCAAACATATGTATGCGAGAGAACCATAGATGAGAAAGGAGTGAAGGATGGAGGCAGCATGTGGAGCAGCTGGTGGTGCCCAGGCACGTAGAAGTAAAATGCCCTGATTTCGGGACAAAAGTACATAGTGTCAGCAAATCGATGCCGAAGGCGGGACAGAAGTGGTCCTTCTGGGAGTAGTGTGATCATAAATGATACTCTTATTGTCACAGTGTGTGTGAATGGTGGGTGACGAACGCAGCAATGGCAGCCAGCCGAGCCAGCAGTCCAGCCAGCCGAACCGGGTAGCGCCCGTAAGTGCCCGTGCTGCGGTCAGGTGAACCCAGCGCAGGGGTGGCGGGGGGCGTGTCACTGGAACCTCAGGGGGGAGTGCAGGGGGGGAGGGGGGGGGGGGTGGAGGGCAGAGCCGCCCTGATGCGCGTCAATGGGGAGCGTAAACGCAGGACCCACGGACTAACGCACATGGGAGCCAGGGGCCCGGCCACGGGCGTGTGGACAGCGGCTAACGGTGGGGGGGGGAAGCCCGCGGGGCCGGGGAGGGGAGACGAGCAGAGAAAGACAGAGAGAGAAGAAGAGCGAGAGAGAAAGCCCGGTCGGGCGCGCCCAGCCCGTAAGAGCCCGCCCAGCCCGCGCGGTGCTAACGCGGTCCGCGCGCGCGCGGGCCGCGCCGGCTGGCCGGGCTGGGAGTACGGATGACCCAGCAGCGAGTGAAGCGCAGCGAAAGGGGGGGCCCAGGGACCGAGCGGCCGCGACGCAGCGGGCACGACAAAACGTGCAGGGGCGTAAACAGGGGGAGAAGACCAAGGACCGGCACCAAAGACGGAAGAGAGGTGGGATGGCCGGGCTCCCATGCGTGAGATGGACGTACGAGACAGGCAGAGCGGTCACCAAGCAAAAACACCCAGGGGTATGTGTGGTGGAAAGACCAGAGACCGGAAAACAGTCGAGTTCCGCATACGGCGACGCGGGACAGACACCGCCCAGGGGGAGCACGCGCAACATGAGGGAGCGGTACACAGGGCGGGCGGGCGGCGCGGAGCCGGCGGCCAGAGAGTGCCCCGAGGGCGGAGCCGCGCAAAGAGCCACCCACGGTGCAACACGCCGGGAGAAGACACTGGAGGGCAGCCGCATGCGGTCGTGGGCAAGGGGAGCATTAACAGTCACCAAACAGGGGGTGGGGGACGCAAAGGAAAGTCAAGGGGGGGGAAGGGGAGAAAGAACGGGGGCGGCAGAGGCGCGGAAAGCGGAAGGATGATGACTGTGACAGAACAATGCCGGAGTGTCAAATGCGCACAAATATGCTGTCCCCACCCCAACCCACCACCTGTGAGCAGCTAAACGACTAACAACAGCACACACACACACACACATATCGACATAACACCACACCACCACACACACACAGCACACCACTGACACACACATCATCGCACTCACAGCACCTCAAACCGGGGGGAAAAAAGCGAAACCAGCACAATGTACAGGCGGAAGGAACACACAAGGGCAACACTCCACAGAACAGACAAAAACCAAAAAACAGCGACGCCACCGCCAACATACAGGGGGCGAACCCAGACGGGCCTAAAGGTCCCTGGGATAGAGGTGCGTGCTGTGGGAACTGACAACCAAGCCATCTACCGCAGACGTACATACGGAACCTGTAGGCGTGACATACAAGATGCAGGCTCACGCCCCCACGTAACGCCAACCAAATGCACCCGAAAACCAAGTCGGATACCGCTCTGTTTAGGCCAGACTAGCACCTGGACCACCAGACACCGTGCCTCCCCCCATTTGCACGCATCCCTGAGTTGCGCGCTCGCTAACAATTATACACACCATCCTCTCAAGGACGATCAGCAACAACTCGGAACTGTGAAAGACACGACGTAAAAAGGACAGTTATCAATTTCTCGGAAGGACACACTCCCTCACAAACTCCCGCTCCCTTGACCCTACTCATCACCTCTGGTATGGACCATTCCATCACTGGGATCGCTCAAGGTGGGCAGGTCAACAAAGGGGTTCCAAAACGTCTAAACGAAGCTAAAACAGAATGCAATTAACTGTGTACTATAATGTACTATATCTGTATTGTGGCTGCAACACCGGCCACAATACAGACACAGGAACGGGACCAAAGGGAGTGAGCATAGGCCCACAGGTGCCTTATATAACCTGACCCTGATCAGGGAATTGATTGGGAGGAGTCAGGCTTTGAGCTGCGTTCACCAACACTGCGCACACTAGGGGAGCGTTCACCACCACACATTGCTATTGTTTGGGGGGGGGGGGGTGATTGATTATTGTGTTAATCTGTGTCGTCACGTTCATTTGTTTCGGTTCATACATTTTGTATTTGCCCTTATTTACATTGATTAAAGTTGTTACTTCATGCAAGTCTATGATTTACGTTGCTTTATCATCTGGGGAAATCTGGAGAAGGAGAGTAGGTATCGTGTAACTATTTCCTACTCGTAAAAATGTGGGGAATGGCAGCGTCTCCGTCTCGTCATTGGGGAAAAAAACATTAATTACACGACTGTTTTTGAGGAACCCCTAATCCTCTTCCAGGAATCACTCTTAGAGAGAAAGTCTCTAAGAAGAATACAATTTTTAAGGCCTCACTCTTTTTCGAGGTGTCTCAGGATGGTTGAATGCAGGACTGCCTCCACAGTGACTCGTGCGAAGTTGAAACAGAGTTCAGCTTAAGCTAACTGTCGAGTTAAAAGGGCTTTATAGACTGCAGACTGTAGGCCAAAAGTAAGAGTTATTGACTCCTTAATTCTTCGGTCCAGATTTCCCAGGTCAAAGCGTGTGTTTTTGGTTGAAGTTGTTCCCGATTACTCCATGTATCCTTGTTTTTGTATAATTCAAACCCAAAACCATCTACTCCAGTCCTGTTTTGGCCAGCATTCTACCTTTTAGTATTCCATTATTTGTGATATCAATGCCGAACACAATCCACCCCAATCGTGGGGCAAATACAGAGCTGGGAGTGTCCTCGCGATACGCCACCGAGTAGACGACAACGGGCCGAGAAGAACTCCCTGAATGTGTGTAACTCAGGGTCACTAAAGGATCTGTTTATTAGGAATATAATATAGTAATTAACTAAAGATCTGTTTATTAGGAATATAATATAGTAATTAACTAAAGATCTGTTTATTAGGAATATAATATAGTAATTAACTAAAGATCTGTTTATTAGGAATATAATATAGTAATAACTAAAGATCTGTTTATTAGGAATATAATATAGTAATTAACTAAAGATCTGTTTATTAGGAATATAATATAGTAATTAACTAAAGATCTGTTTATTAGGAATATATTATAGTAATAAACTAAAGATCTGTTTATTAGGAATATAATATAGTAATAAACTAAAGATCTGTTTATTAGGAATATAATATAGTAATTAACTAAAGATCTGTTTATTAGGAATATAATATAGTAATAAACTAAAGATCTGTTTATTAGGAATATAATATAGTAATTAACTAAAGATCTGTTTATTAGGAATATAATATAGTAATTAACTAAAGATCTGTTTATTAGGAATATAATATAGTAATTAACTAAAGATCTGTTTATTAGGAATATAATATAGTAATAAACTAAAGATCTGTTTATTAGGAATATAATATAATAAATATATAATTATTGAGGAAAGTTTAGCCAAGTTAAGTTTAGCCAATCAGGGCGGTTGTCCCGCCTCTTGCATTCCCTGGAATGTGATTCGTCCGCGCGATTAGACTGGTCGTGTACGAGAGGATCGGCTAGTAGCCAAAACGAGAGCTTTATATCTTAAAAGAGATGTTTATGAGACATAAGTGAGAGAGATTACTTTGAATTCACGAATTAATGTGATGTGGAGGATGTTATGAAGTTTTGTCAACGAACTTACCAGAGCTATAAACCGGAGCTAGCTACGTTGCTACTAGCTAGCATCCACGTCGCGCGCAGTCACAGAGCGCGGGAGACCCGTGAACGTGAAGATCTCACGTGTGAATGAAAGAGGATTCTTGGTGAGTTTACACCGTCTAGCTGACAATGCTAAGTAGCTAATCTAATGCAAGGTCCCGTGGTTGAATGAACGAAAGACATGACCAGTTAATGGAAGGTACAATGTAATCATTTATTTTGTATAAAGTCAAGAAAAGGACATTGTGATGTGTATTGATTTGAATGGGAGAGAATGCACTTGAACTGTTAGTAATTGTTTGCCTGGCTTTGTGGGTTCAAGGCCAGGTCTTCTTTTCTGCTGTGGATTGAACTGCCTCAAGAACATAGGATTCTTCAGCCCGGCTTACGTCTGATCAGGGAGGAGTGTGGTCCGGAGACTGGAGCGGCGAGCCGGCCCTAGAATCGAAGTGAGAGGAAGAAGGAGAGCTTGGGTGTCCCTTCTCTACTAAGTGGTAGGACAATAACGTTCACTTTTGCCCCACAAGTTGGAACACAGAGTTTCAACCAGTCGGAAGGACCCTGGTTTCCATTCGGAGTGCCCATGGATACAGAACTGTCTGAGTTGCACTGATATAGTCACGACCGGACTGAACTGCTGAATTCATTCATTGAATTGAATCTGATCCACAGTTTGTTTTGGAATTGATATGCACAGGCATTGACATTATTTGTTGATTACATTTGAATGTTTACTGTTGACTTTTGAGTTAAGTTTCCTTTTCTGTAAAGTACAGGTGGTAATTCATTTATTTGATTGCATTGAGTAATTGTGTTGAGAGCCAGTTAAAAGAATCGCCTGTTGGGAATAATATAGTTGGTACATAATAACAAAATAGGATACAGTAATTTATAAGATATTTGATAAGAACCTGCTTAATGCAATAGTGAATTTAAATTTAGTGATTCAAATAGCAAACTAAAATAGGAGACGATAAATAGGATAAATAGTACTTACCTGACAGGTGATCTACTCGTGAGACTTAAAAGAAAAATAGAAAGGAAAAGCATTGGGTTTTGTTTATTGGGTTTATTTTTCTATATTTCTATTGTGTTGCTCTAGATGTTTGATGATTGTTCTAAAACGACAATACACATGTTATGATTACCTTTCAAAGAATCCACCGACTGTGTGTCTTCTGTCACCATTACGGCCGATGCCCTCTTTCTCCTGAGCGGCCGAGAACTTCCGAGACGCTGGCCCACACTATTGATACGTTTAGTGATAATTGATATACAATATCTACATATCTGTGTGTCTGAGTGTTACATGTGCATTTTCAGAAGTGACGCTCCAGTGTTGTGACTGTGGAGACACAACACTATTGTCTGTTTCTCAGCTTTGAGACTTTCTTGTCAAGAGCGGGAAATTGCTTACCCCCGTCGCTGTGATTTATATTCATAATCTGCTTTATTTTCCATTCTTTGTTTTGGACCTCGCTACCGATCTGTAATACAAATTACGTGCGTTTACATTAAGGGCATGTGTCTTTTATCCAAAGCAACTTGCAGTAGATTTGTGGAAGGAGAGACAGTAATATATCGCTGTGGTACATGAAGATAAGAATAGAGCTGTTTTCGAGCATTCATAATTGCAAGGTTAATGGAACGAGTTTCATAATTGCTAGGTTGCCTGCATAATAGCTGGGATTAGAGCAGACGTGTCATTCTGAGTGCCGTACCGACATCTAAGCACATACAATATGACAACGTTAAATACTGTTAACAACGCCAAGACGCACACATTAGTGCTGTTGTCGTAATGTGGTTTGATTTCAATGTTTTTCTTCTGGCGCAGGAGCCGCTCAATTTAGCACATTTTCCCGTTAGCCCTGATTAAGATTTTGAACCCGCGCCACGCAGGTCAGGCTTTTCAGTCGTGTCCTTTGCGTGCCAACGGAGAAACACATTTTTAACAGACATGGACAGTTTTAATCGTCCTCCCCATCACTTAAACAGTTGGCCCTTAAAGAGAGGACACAAGTGCGCGGTTTAATGTCCCGGCGATGCAACCCGATGGACGTGTAAAGCGTGTGTAAAGTGCTATTAGTCGTGTGTCATGTGAATTGACTCAACCGAGACAGTCGATAAAACATTAAAACCGTCTCACCTTCGCTTCCCCTTTTTTATCGTCCCCCGTCGTCGGCGCCGGCATCGCGCTCAGACTGGCACAATTGTGACTTCATCGATGGTTTCGTTCGTTGAAACCAATCGATTGAATCAAATCCCAACTCTCCCATGTTATTGTGACATGACGCCCTGATTTAATCGTAATCGCACTGCATTATGGGGGCAAGAATTTCCCTCAAAAATTGGCGAATTGGAGCATAAGAAGATGAGAATTGGTGAATTTGCGATGAGACTTGCTGAATAGGATTCCCCATCCGCCGCGCTTTGCCGCTGCGTCTCGGCGGAAAACCAAGTAAAGCATCCAGCGATCAATCGCAGACGGACGACATTCAGGAATAAAGAACCGATTTGATCCCGTGCATCTTTCCCCATTGATCCATGTCATTCATCTGAGCGAACGCCGGTCCGGTCAATTCACAAACCACACACACGTGCGCCATAAGCGACTGCGATACCCACAATACCGGTGTTGTGTTGTGTGTGTGTGTGTGTGTTGCGTGTTCCTTTGTTGTCTCTCCAGCCAGCTCCGTAACCCGGCGCCGTTTTATTTAAAAACGCTAAACGGGGTCTAATTACGACGTCTAATCATCATCATCCACGCTTGGAGCTGTGGGAGGAACATCGTGCGGAGGAGGAACATCGAGTGACACGCGATGCCGACGCCGACCACAGGCCTCCTCGCGTCAGCTCCTCTGAGACGGGAGGAAGAGGGAGGGAGGACGAGGAGGAGGAGGAGGAGGAGGAGGAAGGGGGTGGGAGGAAGACACCGATCACTGATGCAGTGGTTCCATCCTGCCGTTTTCCTGCTGCTCTGCGTCTCCTCCTCTCCGTCGCTCCCTGTGTCTTTCTCATCCTTTAATCTTTCTTTCTCTCGTCTTTCATCCGCTCTTCCATCCTCTCTGCCGTTCCCTGTACCCCCCTCCTCTGTTCTGTTCCCCGAGCCTCCTTCCCGATCTCCATTCATCTTTTCGTTGTTCGCCGTCTCCTCCTCCTCCTCCTCCTCCTCCTCCTCCTCTTCCTCTCGGGTCTCTCCTTTCCTCCTCCTGTCATATCTCATCCCCTCTATTCCCTTCTCATCTCCTCTCTCCTCATTTCCTCTCCTTTTCATCACCTTCCATTTCCCTCGTCTGCCATTTAATCTGCTCCTGTCATCTCCTCTATGCTCCCCTTTATGCTCAGCGTCTCTCCGTCTCATCTCTGCCTCTCTCCTCGTCCTCCCCGAATCCCTTCTCTCCTCCCTTCCCCTATCCTTCCTTGCTCCCCTCTCCTCCTCCTCCTCCTCCTCCTCCTCCTCCTCTCCTTGCTCCCTACTACCTTCTCCTCCGTCGCTTCCTCCTCTCCTTCCTCCCTGTACACCTCTCCTTGCTCCTCCTCCTCCTCCTCCTCACTCTCCTCGGTTCCTCATCACCCTTCCTCTCTCCTCCTCCTCGTCTCCCCTTCACTCTCCTCCCTCCTCCTCCTCTCCTCCTCACGCTCCTCGGTTCCTCATCACCCTTCTCCTCTCTGCCTCCTACTCTCTCCTCCTCCTCCTCCTCGTCTCCCCTTCACTCTCCTCCCTCCTCATCCTCTCCTCCTCACTCTCCTCGGTTCCTCATCACCCTTCCTCTCTCCTCCTCCTACTCTCTCCTCCTCCTCCTCGTCTCCCCTTCACTTTCCTCCCTCCTCATCCTCTCCTCCTCACTCTCCTCGGTTCCTCATCACCCTTCCTCTCTCCTCCTCCTCCTCGTCTCCCCTTCACTCTCCTCCCTCCTCCTCCTCTCCTCCTCACTCTCCTCGGTTCCTCATCACCCTTCTCCTCTCCTCCTCCTCCGCCTCCTCCTTGTCTCCCCTTCCCTCTCCTCTTCTCCCTCTCCTCCCTCCCTCCCTCCCCCTTTCTGCTGTCTTCATTGCGTGTCTTTGCGGTGATCAGCCACTTGCACAGTGACCACATGTGTTTCAGGGAGCAGTGGATGGCTGTGACAGCGGGGGGGGGGGGCAGGTGTGGTGACTTCTGTCTTCACCTACACAGGTGTCTCGTCGCCAAGCAGTAATGTGGAGGACGGGACCCCCGGGGTCGGGAGGGGCTGGAGGCAGGCCTGTGTCTGTGTCTGTGTGTGTGTGTGTGTGTGTGTGTGTCTCCCTCCCTCCCTCCTCCCTCCCTCCTCCCTGGAGATGTTGGGCACCCCGGGGTGGATCTGCTCCTCGCCCCGATGTAAGGTCAGAAAGTTTGGAAGGGAGCGACCGGAACTTGTATTATTTTCCTCGAAGAAAGATGATGGAAATACGAAGAGTAATTCTCTTATTTGAGCACGACGATGTTAACGTGCAAAACAAAATCTCTTTCATACTGTGCCAGTGTAGCCTATTAACAATGCGTGTCGCTAACGTACGAAACAGGTCAGTCGGTTCATAAATGTTCCACATTGACCTGTTATTATTCATACATTTTCTTTTCAATAAATCACTTGACCTCAAAGATAAATTATGAACTGATTTAATTAACGTGGCGGATCGAAAGACATGGGACCTTTTTAACACCGGACATGAAATAATCCGCGACAAGCAGCCCGACTAATTATTAATTTCATTCATATTATTCAACTTAACAATCGAAACGGCCTTGGTCATAAATCAATGTCGCCCCAAGTGATCATGTTATTAACATGCAACAGAAATGGCCTGATCCATGAATACATCGAGCAACGTCTTCGACTCGAAGGACACAAAACTTCGCACGTGCCCAACTCCGCTGCGACTCTGCGGCCCGTTGACCCGTTGACATGACCTCTGCTTCCAACTTATCCAGGTCATATACGTACAAAATACTTCTGACTGCGAGAGCTTCGAGCGGTCTGCTTGCTGTGTCTCCAGGGTTTTCCCCCTCCAGTGTATTACGAGGTCGACGGCCTCGCTGGACCCCTCCGCCCACCCGGACGCCGGGATCGACACCTCCAACCATCACAAGCTAACGGTACCTCAGTGTCGACCTTCGCTAAATATCCAAACTCGGCAACATTAAGCGATAGTGTTGATTTCCTTCTTGCGTGAATAACACTGTAGAAATGAGAAGTGGGAAAAATGATCAGTTGATTAAAAACCGTGATTCTGTCAGCAGTGTTCTGCACCGAGGTCTCTCCGTACAAGTGGACCGAGCTTGCTTAAGTTATATTCTTCCACTAACAGCTAATTATCTCTGATTTGTTCTCATCTTAGAGCCTAAATCACAGATTTAAAGAATGTATAACCCTGTTGATTGGTCAGCCCAAGCCGTCACCAGCATTCTGTTAGGGGCCCCAGACGAGCCCAAATGAGTCCCCTCTGAACAGAGCGGCGAGGATACACAACTGTCACAGCAGGGCTGGTGTTTGTTTTTAAATCTAATCAATGTGTCTAGCCAAGCGTGGGTTTAAAAAAAATATATAAACTAAAGTTTGTTGTCGTTGAAATGTGCCCAGCATTCCAAAGGCTGTAAGAATCGGTAGCCAATCGGGTTCAAGTATTTTGTCCGGCGCAAAAAACGTTTGGGTTTTGATCATTCATTTTTTATTGTTGTAGACTCTGCTGTAGTTTACGTAGTCGCTTGGTAATATTTTCAAATCTCCAGTCAGCACCTCTTTTAGCACTGGCCTGATCTAGAGCCCTATATGGAATCTGCGCTATAGCTTTTAAAAGGTCGCTCAATTCTGCGATTCCATCCGTCATTCTGTCATCACAGAAACTACCGGGCCGTACCTTCCTCTGCCATCAGTCTCCACCTTATCATCGGCCTCGACGTCTTCAAGGACGGCGAGCGTTCTGTCAGCCTTTCACTGTTTCACAATCTCCGAGGGATTTCTGCATATATTTCTTTTGACCAAGAATCCACGCGACACGGAGGGGGAGGCTATGCTTCCGAACAGGACCGAGCCATAATAGCTGCCGTCTGTTGGCCCGTGCACAGACAGCGCGCCCACAGGGTTATGGGCGCGTTTCCCTGTTGGAGGAAATTAACTGGCTCCCGTTCTTGCTTTCGGGGGATAATTGACTCTCCTTGATTGTTTGTGTTCTAAAAAAATATTTTTGCGGGATCAAAATGATCCTCGCGGGGGCCAACCGAAGGGGTCCGGTGTCGTGGATTCGGTCCAGCGCCGGACTCACCTCGAGTCCCTTGAGGCAGAAAAGCTCATATTTTATCATTTTCTACGACGATGCACGTGCCCAAATTGAGAAGCCAGACGAGGCTGTCTGGAAATGAACAAACCCATTAATTGGCACAGTTTGATACGTCTCTGATCTCGGCTAATTTCATTTCACACAGTTAAGCGACTTTTCTGTTGTGTTTTTTCCCCCCTCAGTGTTTTCGTGCACACGTGTGCGCGCTAATAGTCTGTCTGTTCTGCTAATTAAACATCTGGAAAGTGCGAAAACGTGAAACCTTGGTTTTTTTTTTCCAACGCCTCTCTTATTTTGGAAAGTGAAACTAAATTAGCGAAAGTGCTAAAGCCTTAAGTGAACTTCACCGATGTTCATGCACTATCATAAATGAGTTTTTTTCTCCCAGTACCATAAACAATCGCAGCAGGTTGATGATGTTGTTGGGGTTTGGAAATCCTCGAGCAAGAGGCCTACTAACCGCGACCTGCTCAGTTATGACCGCATGTCTAAATTAATGTTACTTTGGATGAAAGCATCTGTTAAATGAACCAAATGGTAATGAATGAGAGGAATACAATATTTAAGACTTTCTGAGACCCAAGACCTTCTACGTAAGACCTTCTGAAAAAGTTATCTTCCAATTAAACACCACCTCTTGTCCTCTATTTGTTTCATCAATATTTATAAATGAAAATTGTAAAGCATGCTGTACATATTATGTGTATTAATCTACCTTATCATTTGCTCAACTGTATCCCTATTTCTGACTCTGACCTGTTATTTTAATCTCATTCATCAGCTTCTTTGTCATTTCTTTGCGTACAAAACGGGTCTATGGTGATATAAATAGATCCGTCGTGTCGTCTCCCAGGCCTGCGGGCGCCCCGTTCATCTCTCTCTTCCTCTCATCTTCGCTCTCTCCTCTCTCTCTCGTCTCTCTCTCTCTCTCTCTCTCTCTCTCTCTCTCTCTCTCTCTCTCTCTCTCTCTCTCTCTCTCGGTCTCTATTGCTTTTTGGAACGAGCTGTTCAATCAAAATCAAGGGTCTCGGGGCCTCTCTCTCTAGTATTCCACTACTAAAGGGGGCAACTAACTTAGCTCAGATATTGTCTTACCCTTCCTCCTCTACATTAGGCTTTTCAACATCCTTATACCGTCTTCACTCATTTATTATAAGCACCTAACACCTTTAACGACATGTTGTTCCCCTTTTCCCTCCTTCCTCCCACATCCTCTACAGTTTTTACTATTTTAAGCGACCCACGCGAATGCCTCTACCCTTTTCTTTAAACCTTCCTTAGCGGGCGCCTTTTTTAACAGCCTTTTCTAGCTTTTCACTAATCAGGGGAACTACCCGATTATCTTGCCTTCCCCTATCTCCTCCTATTCCTAGGGCTACATCCTTTTTAGGTTTAAACATAATAGGCAACTACGCATTTGTTCCCTCTTACTCTTACATTCCCTATAGTTACCTATCATTTTACGGCGGGCCGCGACTACCCGGGATGCATCCCTCTCCCTTCCTACATCCTTTAGCCTTTAACTAACTAGACTCTAACGGGCCATGCCTTTATTTCCCTCTCCTCCTAACGGGCTACCAATTCCACTTTACGTTTACTATATAGTTAATGCCACTTCATTTTACCAACCGATTGCTTTACCCTCTCCTATACCTTACATTCCAATAAGGCTTATACTATAGTGAACTAAAGATGTAGCCCTTGTAGGAAAAACATCGTAGTCTATAGTAAACTAAGGATGTAGGAGGAGAGGGAACATCGTAGTCTATAGTAAACTAAGGATGTAGGAGGAGAGGGAACATCGTAGTCTATAGTAAACTAAGGATGTAGGAGGAGAGGGAACATCGTAGTCTATAGTAAACTAAGGATGTAGGAGGAGAGGGAACATCGTAGTCTATAGTAAACTAAGGATGTAGGAGGAGAGGGAACATCGTAGTCTATAGTAAACTAAGGATGTAGGAGGAGAGGGAACATCGTAGTCTATAGTAAACTAAGGATGTAGGAGGAGAGGGAACATCGTAGTCTATAGTAAACTAAGGATGTAGGAGGAGAGGGAACATCGTAGTCTATAGTAAACTAAGGATGTAGGAGGAGAGGGAACATCGTAGTCTATAGTAAACTAAGGATGTAGGAGGAGAGGGAACATCGTAGTCTATAGTAAACTAAGGATGTAGGAGGAGAGGGAACATCGTAGTCTATAGTAAACTAAGGATGTAGGAGGAGAGGGAACATCGTAGTCTATAGTAAACTAAGGATGTAGGAGGAGAGGGAGCATCGTAGTCTATAGTAAACTAAGGATGTAGGAGGAGAGGGAACATCGTAGTCTATAGTAAACTAAGGATGTAGGAGGAGAGGGAACATCGTAGTCTATAGTAAACTAAGGATGTAGGAGGAGAGGGAACATCGTAGTCTATAGTAAACTAAGGATGTAGGAGGAGAGGGAACATCGTAGTCTATAGTAAACTAAGGATGTAGGAGGAGAGGGAACATCGTAGTCTATAGTAAACTAAGGATGTAGGAGGCGAGGGAGCATCGTAGTCTACAGTGAACTAAAGACGTCGGAGGAGAGAAGGAGGAGAGCAAACATCCTCGTGAACTAAAGATGCTGCCGAGTGAAGGAGAAAATTCTGGCTAATCCGAAGGGGGGGGGCGAGCGGCGAGGGCTTGACAGTAACGAGGCGACCACAGAGCTGTCACACGCCGGGTGTCAGACCCCCCAGCGAGGCGTCAGACCCGCCCATCGAGGTGCTTCACACACTGAGAGGGAGAGAGAGAGAGAGAGAGAGAGAGTGGCACTTCCCCTGTCCGCCCCCTCTGCTGGGACTGCAGGTCCTCGGCAAGAACACAAAATACGTTTCCATTCCGGCCCAGTGGTCAATATGTTCCGTTCCGGTTGCTTCTGGTCTTCTTGTGTCCTGGGGGGGGTGGAGGCAGAGCTCCGTAATGCACGCACACACACACGTGCACGCACTCACACGTGCATGCCTGCACACATATACACATGCACACACACTTGCACACTTACATGGACACACCACACGTGCACGCACACACGTGCATGCATGCACACATATACACACACGCACACCACACTTGCATGCACACCACACATGCACGCACACACACGTGCATGCATGCACACATATACACACGCACACACACTTGCATACTTACACGTGCACACCTCACATGCACGCACACACATATGCATGCACGCACACAAATACACACACACTTGCACACTTACACGGACACACCACACGTGCACGCACACACACGTGCATGCATGCACACATATACACACGCACACACACTTTGCACACTTACACGGACACACCACACGTGCACGCACACACACGTGCATGCATGCACACAAAGTATACACACACACACACTTGCACACTTACACGGACACACCACACGTGCACGCACACACACACGCACATAAACATGAATAAGCCATTGAAGAGGCCGGGCGAACCTTGATGAGCTCTGGCTTGTTCCTGTCTCGTGCCTACAAACGTGAATTCCTTACTCTTGAAACCTGCATGCCTCAGGCCAAGGACTTAAGGACCAAGACGTTACTGCTAAGGATGCAGTGAATAAATTGTATTAATAAAGTCTGTGCCACTTTTTAGAACCACAGACCTGACCTAGAGAATGACTTCATTTTTGCCACTTTGTACAGTGTGGTACTTTATTTTCTCTCGGCTGTATTACTAGTTTGTTCTCATAGGTTAGGTAATATTTTTAGGGGTGGCATATTTATGTTTGAAATGTTGAGAATTTTAATGAAACCTCATTGTCGGCTAACATAGGAGCCCCCCAATAGGCAAACCTGCGGAGACGGAGAGGAACAGGACCGTGAATTCCAATGTGGCTGTACTTTTTAAATATGTACGTGAATACACACGCATGCGTGCAAGAATAGTAAAAGAATAGTTAGACACGTGCATGAAAGCACACGTGGTTAATGTACACACGTGTACATGAACACGCACACCACACACGCGCGTGCACACACACACACACACCGCAGCGTGGCGCGTTGTGTGGGTGTTTTCAGACGGAGGCGTACACACCGGAGTCTCAGGTCCTGACAGTTCACCGCTCAGCGTGGCTGCAGCCTCCAGGGTTCCTGCACTTTCAGACAGATAATCTTCCGAGACCTCGTTGAAGGTAATTAACCTCTCAACTTGGAATAAGTGTCCAGGGAGGACGTCGGGGAAGAGTCTGCTTCCTCGTGAGAACCTCCGAGACCCGGAGAACCCCCCCCCCCCTCCCCGCCGCTGTCTGTCAATCATCTCCAGGTGGGAGGCGGCCAAGAGTTTCGAGCCTTTTGTTTTGTCTGGCTGTGAAGTATCGACCGTACAGAGACTTTCTGAGTCAGAGCTGTTCAGCTACTGCTAGAAGAACTAACCCCCGCGTGTGTGCGTGTGTGTGTGTGTGTGTGTTATATCTAATTGGAGACCCCATGCTATTCACGTCAACGTCTGCACTCCTCAAACCAGACAGACGATGCTTTCCACCTCCGTGTTCTCTGAGCAACAAAACAAGACTCAACTCCAGAACACAACTTTGCTTTTGGGGTTTGGTTTGAACGGCGACGCAGAAGAACCTTTTGGAGGGGACGGCTCTTTACGTGGATCATGGATTTTTAAGGGGAATCGGGTCAGCGGATAGCCTATGTGTGGGTGTGCGGTTCTACTTGTTGTGTGTGGGTCTGCGTGGGTCTTTGGGTTGTGGGCGGTTCTGCATGCGTGTCTTTGGGTTCTGTGTGTGTCCCAGCCCCACCCCCCTATGATGACTTGACTCACGAGATCGATTTCAATAAAAGCTCGTATTTGGTTTCCTCCGAATGGATTTAAATAAAAAAGCTGCCATTTTAAACCCGAAACGTCGCACGGGGATGAAGTCTTAAGAGGAATATCTATATTTAACCGTTCGGCTGTCCAACGGTGTTATTTATTGATCGCGTCCGGCCGTCCGTCCGTTTCGTTTCGTTATGTATTCATGTATTTATTTATATGATAATTGGTTTTGTCTCGCGCGCGTTCCTTACACAGCACTCGTGTCAATCCCCAGCGCCTTCCGTCGGCATGTTTATTCATGGCCGCCGTTAGCGTCGCTCTGCTTGCCTGCGCTCAATTCATTAGCTCTCGCCACCACACCACCACCACCATCACCCCCACCGTCGCGCCCCCCCCCTAATAGCCGCGAGCTGCGTTAGCCGCTAGGCTGGCCGCTAGTGCTAACGCAACGGGTTTATTTTGCATTCCTCTGCTCTGTTCTCCTTCCTCCTCCTCCTCCTCCTCCCACCGTCTCTGCTTCACCTGACAGAATGAGGGAGAAACGCTGTCAGGGTACGAAAGAGGTGGAGGAGAGATATGGGAAGGGGTGTGTGTGTGTGTGTGTGTGTGTGTGTGTGTGTGTGGGGGTGCGGGTGCATTGTAGATGTGTGTGGGTGCATGTCTGTAGATAGGTGTGTGTGTGTGTGTGTGTGTGTGTTTAGATGTGTGTGGGTGCATGTCTGTAGATGGGTGTGTGTGTGTGTGTGTGTGAGGGGGGGGTTTGTAGAGTGTAGGTGTGTGTGTGCGTGTGTGTGTGGGTTTGTAGACTGTAGGTGTATGTGGTTCTGCATGTGTGTGTGTGTGTGTGTGTGTGGGGGGGGGGTTGTAGAGTAGGTGTATGTGTATGTGTGTGTGTGTGTGTGTGTGTGTGTGTGTGTGTGTGGGTTTGTAGAGTGTAGGTATGTGTGTGTGTGTGTGTGTGTGGGTTTGTAGACTGTCGGTGTATGTGGTTGTGCACGTGTGTGTGTGTGTGTGTGTGTGTGTGTGTGTGTGTGTGTGTTGCGTCAAACAAGTTTGAGCATTAAGACCAGCATCTGTGGAGGAACTCCAGGCCTGAAGGGGGCAGAGAGAACCAACCCAGACACATTCACAGACAGGATGGAACCCGTGCTTCCGGAGGGACCGGATTCACCGGCGCACCTCTAAAACAAGCGTGGGTATAAAATGTTTGGAATTAGCTTAATGAACCCTTTTGTGCTCGGTCTCCTCAACCTACAGACAGAACTCGTTGTTCAACCACAGACACAACTGGTATGGACTGATTCAAATAATGTGTTTGAAGAAATCATTTGTTTGCTGTTTTCTGTTTGATTTTGATCTGTTTTGAATTTAAAGTAAAATGTAAAGTTCCAAGTTAAATGTAATGGCAACGCTGGTAATTGACAGTTTGATATACTGATTTAGTTTGTGAACCAAGCAGTATGCTGGTGTAATTGTACATCTGAATTTTGTTTGATGAGATGTTTAGTTTAATTAGTATTTAAAAGCATCCTGATGTGGAATATAATCTATCCCTTTGTTTATCTTGTAGGGTTATCAACCTACTCTGCTATCGGCTGAAATTCCACTTCATTTGCCATCAATCTGCTTTTTTCACCGAATCCCATACAAATACCAAACTGTTTGAACAACCATCAAATCCATCTTAAATAAATAAATCACCAGAACGGAAATTGAGTTGTCCCTTTGCATCCTTTGTGTTGAATAAGCCGTTTTTCAAGTTTGGGCCAGAAACTGACTTTTACTTTTAATAACTTGACAGTGTGGGTGCATTGTAGATGTGTGTGGGGTGCATGTCTGTAGATAGTGTGTGTGTGTGTGTGTGTGTGTGGTTTAGATGTGTGGGTGTGTGTGTTTAGATGTGTGTGTGTTTTAGATGTGTGTGGGTGTGTTTAGATGTGTGTGGGGTGTGTTGGTGCATGTCTGTAGATAGGTGTGTGTGGTGTGTGTGTGGGTTTGTAGAGTGTAGGTGTGTGTGTGTCTGTGTGTGGGTTTGTAGACTGTAGGTGTATGTGGTTATGCACGTGTGTGTGTCTGCATGTGTGTTCACGTGTGCGCATGCATTTGTATACTTGCCCAAACCGTGTGCGTGTGTACGTGCGCATCAGCGTACAACGTGCACCAATGTGCGCTCGTGTGTGTGTGTGTGCGTGCGTGTGTGTGTGTATGCGTGTGTCGGTGCCCAACATCTCAATTACATGTCGATCCATTTGGAGGAAATTGTTCCGCGGGACGGCAAGCGAGCGATTCTCCGGGCTCCGCCATCACTCAGCCACGGCGGCCCAAGGTCTCGCCGGGAGATGTTTGGCGTGCTCCGCGCTATCGTTGATCAATATTGATCGATCGCTCCGCATTAACGGAATATCCAACCCCTCCTCCCGCCCTCTCCTCCCTCCCCATCACCCATCACACTCCCATCCCCTCCTCACGTGTATCTTATTAATATGGGAGACAAGCAGTACATGGTATCCATAACTAATTTAACCTTCCCCCCGGGAAGCCAACCATAAATCCAGGGGGGGGGCGTCGGGGGGGGGGGGGGGTTGGGGGGACGGTACAGACGGCCATTTTTATTCACACACGGCGACGACATCCGCCGGGAGGGAAGACGGATTGAACCGCCGTGGCATCGCGTCGTAGGGCCGCGTTCGTATCGACGCCCGAGAACCTAAACTACGTCCATTCATTCATTCATTCATTCATTTTCTTTTCGTTTTTCCAAGGTCAGACCTTCCACGGTGTTCAGTGTCTCCTCTGTTTTTCTGCCGGAAAATGTCGGAAATGTTGTGTTTATCGTGTTATCGTGCAGCAGAGGGCGTGTGTTGTCCTGTCTGTGTGTGTGTGTGGGTTGTGCGCGTGTGTGTGCGCACGTAGGTGTGTGTGTGCGTTCTTTGAGTGCTACTCTTTCTGTCTCCTCCTGTGTAATTAGTTCACAGAAGAAGAGGCAGAAGGAAGGAAGGCGACTCAAGATCTTTTTACATTTTGTATTTTTTAAGTATAAATAGCTCCCTGGCTGGTGTTGGCTGTGGCGGTGCGGCGCAGGTGGCTCAGCATGGCTCCAGAATGTTCCACAGCGGCACCCGATGTTCCCCGGGAAAATCGGAGGACAAATAAGAAACAAAATGCTTTGTAAGAATTGTATTTATTTATTTCTTTTTTACACACATTTTTTACACACATTTTGGAGTAGAAAAGGCCGGAAAAGATGGTCGAGGGGGCAAGGAAGTAACTGTCATATTCATGTTAAAGGAATATGTTTTATTAACCTCGCAACTATGAATGCTTGAAACCTGCTCCATTCTATTCTTATCTTTATGTACCACAGTGATATATCGCTGCCTCTCCTTCAACAAATGTACTCTTTGTAAGTCGCTTTGGATAAAAGCGTCTGCCAAATGCCCCTAAATGTAAATGTAAATGTAATGAGATATGTATGAATTAGCATTAGATTATATGCAGTACCTTACTGCATATAATTGAATTCCAAAATTCGGAAGGCTGGGAGAGTTCGCAGGGTTTTAACATTTCCTTTCCGTTACTCGTTTCCATCGACTCGAAGCAGAACGTTAGCCTAGCTCCACGTCATGTGACGGGGGGGGAATAAGTACACTTAATTACTTACGGAAAGATGTCCGCGTGTTTCCGATTATAGTTCGTACGCCCAAGGCAAGGCGGGGGCCGCCCGTAATTAGCACTCTGGCAAGATCGTAAGTTTGTCTACAAACACCACGGATAGTGATTATGGATAGCGACGATATGATTATGATATGCGCATATAATTCAAATGTAAACCGTTCATCCTGTGAGTTACGTTGCTGCCCGACACGCCGGAACTAATTAACCTGTCCTTGCTAAACACAGCCACACACACTCTCTGTTAGTGTGTTGTGTGTGTGTGTGTGTGTGTGTGTGTGTGTGTGTGTGTGTGTGTGTGTGTGTGGTGTGTGTGTGTGTGGTGTGTGTGGTGTGTGTGTGTGTGTGTGTGTGCGTGCGTGTTGTGTGTGTGTGTAGAGGAGTGAGGGTATAGATGTACACACACACACATCGTCAATTCAGATCAGAACACCTCGACAGCAGCACGGCTGAGGTGTGTGTGTGTGTGTGTGCGTGCGCGCGCGCGCGTGTGTGTGTGTGTGCGTGTGTGTTGTCCTGACGGGAGGGTCGATGCCGCCGAGGGCTTTCAGAGCGTCTCGCTAACGGTGGCCTTTACGCCCGTCGCCGTCGTTAAGCCGCGGGAGTCAGCACTTCTAATCCGGCCCATCCGTCACGCGGCCCGCTGCCGGCCCGGGCTAACGGATCCTCTGAAGCCCTCGCCGCCGGATCCGACGCCAACATCGCATTCGAGTCACTTCCATTTGTGATGGAGAGGCCATCGCTCAGGGAGGGGAGGGGGGGGGTAGGAGAGAGATGGATGAATTGCGTGGCGGGTGGAGGGTGGAGAGTGGAGGAGGTGGTTTAGGGGGAGGAGTCGACCGCTTGTCGCGGGAACTCGCCGATCGACGGATTATAATATCGGACGCAAAATTGCACTTCCGGTGCACTTCATACCACTGAAAACGCAGTGGCGTCTTCGGTGTGTCTACCGTGCCGTGTACCAAACAAATACGTCCGGTTTGCGAGAGACACCGTTGGGGAAGTTTTGACGCGCACATTTTCTGCTCTGCGGCGCGCTACCAAAAGAAAAACCAGGAAAACTCGGAAACATTTGGTGGGTGGGGTGGGGTTACCCCCGACTCGTGGCCTCGCCAAAGTGCCCCTGCAACATTTAAAAGCACTGAACATGAAAAACCCATTTGACTCCATCACAGGGCTGCAGCGCTAGCCTCCTAACATCTGTTTTGCAGAGGAACACTAAATGGCTTCGAGTCTGCAGGCTGCCGTGTTGCCCAAGCAGCCGTTTCAACTTCAACTTTTACTGATGGAGATAGAGGACTCAAGAAGCTCTACCTTTCTCTTGGTGGCTGAGAGAACGGTTGTTTGTTTCTCTGTCGTTTGCTTCACTGTCAAACCCTCTGCGCTGGAAATAGTGTGACGCACTTCACAGCCGAGAACACACGGCCATTAAATCCGCGACGGAATAAATATAGAACTTACGATATCACCTTGGAGAGCCGCAGTACAACATCATAATGGAAAGATGCAGACGAGATCGTTAATAAGGTCAGGGGGTTAGGCATCATTCTCAAGGATGGCCTACAGGAGTTGAACCTATAACCTTTTTATAATCTGTCATATCCTACCCGTGCAATATTCTCAATGCGATGTGC
Source organism: Coryphaenoides rupestris (assembly GCA_002895965.2). Lineage (NCBI taxonomy): Eukaryota > Metazoa > Chordata > Actinopteri > Gadiformes > Macrouridae > Coryphaenoides > Coryphaenoides rupestris. The sequence continues at coordinate 51,439 of PIJE02001872.1, read as the reverse complement.
AATAATACTTCTAAACATAATATGCAATATTCTCAATATCATGTGCAATGGTCGTTTTCAACACCATCGCCAGCATTTCTATCCTCGTTAACTTTATTGTTTGTTGAATTCGTTGTTGTTGTTCCATTAGGCGTATGCACTTTACATTTATTATTCTAGATCGCATTTATTCTTATGTTGTTATTTTTTTTAGCAACCTCTGGCAAAATAATTTCCTTTGGGGTTAATAAAGTTCTATCTTATCTTTCGGGCTTTAGCTTCGATAACGTATCGGCGATAAGTTTGACTCGTGAAATTCACTGCGTTCGATCCCCAATATAATGCGGCCCGCTTGTAGGTGGGGCTTGATTACCCCGAGCCCTGCTGCCAAATGGACCCGCTGCCTCGATCTGAGTTCTCTTGAGTTGCTTTGGCAGTTGCCTGACTGATTAAACACGATTGGCTGATCCTGTTCCGTAGTTTGTTCGATAGAATGTCCTTTTTGGGGTTTTCTCTATTTCCCCCCCCCATCCATCATTTGTAGATCTTGTCGAAAGTGTGAAAGCTGTTGTTCTTGTTGTCCGTCTTGATCTCAAATCTCATTGGCTGTTGCCAGCAAAGTGGCCGTTTCCCCGACGTTATGCGAGTCGTAGGCCCGATAATATTGACTTGGTTTGAAGAATACTTAGCAAATCCTCCGTTCCTCCTCCTCCTCTCCTTCATGAACTCATTTAGTTTGTGGCACTTTGTCTCACCTCATTTTCGGCTGAGTGAATGAGATTTTTCGTTTTTCGGTCAGAATATAAAACCGCTTAAGTTGCGACGGCCGGAAACCGGAGAGCCGCTGCCGTGGTTAATGAAGCAGCCCGTCCGTCGCCTTGATTTGTTTTCACCGCTTTTTTCGCCGCCACCGCCGACCCGCTGACCCGCTGCGACTCCGACGGCGTCGTGCAGCGCAGCCGAGGGTCTCTCTCTCTCTCGATTGTCTGTCCGTGGATCGGCCCGGACGTTCCTTTCGTTTCCTCCTTTCTTTCGTTTCTTTGTACTTTTGTTTCTCGCTGATGAAGGTTTTTCTCAACTTGC
>PIJE02001872.1:19636-28982 GCA_002895965.2 Coryphaenoides rupestris | reverse complement strand
AAGAGGAGATTCCATCAAGAGACTTTTCCCTTTTTCACGTCGCGAGCAGTTAGGGGTTCGGTGGCGTCTTGCTCAGGGACACCTCGACACTTAGCGAGGAGGCGGAGGAGCCCGGGGATCGAACCGGCAACCTTCAGGTCGCCAGACAACCGCTCTGACCTCCTGAGCTACCGGCGCCACGCTACGTGACATTTTTAGACGTATATTCACATTCACCTCGACGGGAATAATAATGAGAACGGTGGCTCCGCCCACAAACCCCACATTTTCAGGGATGGTGAAACTTTATCGAACGCCTGAAGGAACAAGTGTGACGTTTTTTGTGCTATTTTTGTTGTTTTTTTGCTGTACCAGCGGCGGCTGTATGATGGTATTGTGTGTGTGTGTTCTCTTCCTTTAGACGTAATACTCATCATGTGTGCTCGTTACTGTTCAGCGGTGAGGACAGACTGTGGTCGGTCGTACATCATAGCAGAGCTTGATTTGATCTCCGACACACACACACACACAAACACAAACGGATACACACACACACACACACACACAAACGGATACACACACACACACACACACACACACACACCACAGGCGCATACAACACACACAACACACGGATACACAACACACACACACACACCACACAAATGGGGTATACACAAACGGATTACACACACACAGGCGCATAGCACACACACACACACAACGACACACACACACACACACACACACACAAAGGTATACACACACACACAGGCGCATACACACACACACACACACAAACGGATACCACACACACACACACACACACAAATGGGTATACACACAAACGGATACACACACATACACACAAAACGGATACACACACACACACAGGCGCATACAGACACACACACACACACCACACACACACCAAACGGATACACACACACACACAAATGGGTATACACACAAACGGATACACACACACACACACACACAGGCGCATACACACACACACACACACACACACACGGATACATACACACACGCATTTAAGATATTTATATAGCAAACCGCAACCTCTTCGATGATCTAGACGATAACGATGCAAACTATGCACCATTAACGCGACTCCAGTCGACTGAATGAACCTCCGGAAACGTCTCTTTGTGTGTGTGTGTGTGTGTGTGTGTGTGTGTGTGTGTGTGTGTGTGGGGGTGGAAAGATAGTCAGAAGAAGAAGAGGATGAAGAGGAAGAGAGAAAACAGTGTGACAAAATGATGGTGTTTGGATTACTGGGAACCCCCGGCGGGCCGACAGAGTGGAAAATGGGGAAATATTCTGGTGGTGGTGGTGGTGGTGGGGGGGGGGGCGTGGCTGTTGACTGGGAGCAGGAAGTGAACTCTGTCTCCGGCTCGTCACGTGACACAGTCCCCACCGGGACTTTTGGGAACGAGGAGCAGAAGCCCCCCCCCCCCCCCCCAGACAGTACGAGTCGAGCACATTTTTTTAGGAGCGCAACAAACGTCCTAATTGATGCTAATTCCATTTTTTTTTGTGGAGAGACAACATTGCATTACCTCTGCACTACACACATTGCATTATCGTTTCATCTTTCTCTCTCGGTTCGCTTTGTCGTGTTTATATCCATTTCTAATTCTGCTTTTTTTTTCTTTCCCCCTCCCCGGCAGACAGACAGACAGACAGTCTGTTAGCTTTGCAGAGAAAACCAATTAGATTCTCCCATGAATGCACGCCGCATATGAAGGGGTAATGAGTGTAAGTGTGGGCGCGGGTGGGTCGGTGTCCGTGTGTGTGTGTGCCGGGGTGTGTGTGTGTGGTGTGTGTGTGTGTGTGTCGGCGGTTCGCCCTCGACCCGTCCTGCGTCCACAATGCGGGCGTTCACATGAACATGAGCAGCCTCTCGGACGGCCTTCTCTCCGGTGACACGCCGCTCGCTTCCATTAGCGGCTCTGATTAAAACATTCCAACAAGACAATGACGCTGGGAACCACTGCTGTGCATAATGTCACGCTTTCCTTTGATACTGGCTATAGAGTGTGTGTGTGTGTGTGTGTGTGTGTGGTGTGTGTGTGTGTGTGAGAGTGAAAGGGCTTGTGTGTGTGTGTGAGTGGCCGTGTGTATGTAGCCCATGCATGTGTCTGTCTATAAGTGCAGTAGGTGCTGTGTGTGTGGTGGGCATGTATTTGTGTCTCTATGAGTTGTGTGGCGCTTGTGTGTGTGTGTGTGTGTAGGCATGTATGTGCTGTAAGTTTGATGTACGGTGTGGTGTGTGAGGGCATGTTTGTTGTGTGTGTTGTGTGTGAGAGAGAGTGAAAGGGCTTGTGTGTGTGGAGTGGCCGTGTGTATGTAGCCCATGCATGTGTCTGTCTATAAGTGGTTGGTGTTTGTGTGTGTGTGTGTGAGAGGGCATGTTTGTGTCTATGATTGTGTGTGTGTGTGTGTGTGTGTGTAGGCATGTAATTGTTCTAAGTTTTGAGTAGTGGTGAAAGGGCATGTTTGTGTCTATGATTTTGTTGTGTGTGTGTGAGGGCATGTTTGTGTTCTATGATTGTGCTGTGTGTGTGTGTTGTGCTGTGTATGTGTGTGTGCACAAGAGAGAGAAAATGGAAAGTAGAGAGAGAATCGAGAGACAAAGACAGAGGGTTATAAACGCGTAGCACTCACGACAATCTCAAAGAAACATGATTAATAATTCTAATTTGAATAACAAATGATAAAATAATAAAAAATACCTCCTATACAGATCTTCATTCAAGGTGACAGCAGCTAGTTTTTATTATACGATAAATAGCATCAAATTATGATGGTTTTAGTCGGACTGGGCCATACAACTTCAAATCAAGATCACGATTACAATTAGTGAACGATTATTAATCTTATGCCCTTTTTTTACACTGCTTTCATAATCCTCTGACAAGGTCTGTACTGTAAATATGCTGAACGATTAAAGCGGCCATATTTTTCTCATGATAAAATAACATAACTATTTTATTATGATATACTATATCTACTATTTATGGCTACGTATCAACCATCGGTTTCTATTAATTTAAATTCAAGATTTAGGTGTAATCGTCACATACACACGCAGGATTTAAAATTGGAAGGATCAGAATATTCACAGTATTAACAGTATTTACAGTATTTATTTAGTGTAATTGTATTTATTTAATATAATTGCCATGGAGCCCACGTTTCACGTTGATGTTTTCAGTCTGGTGTGTGTATGGGTGCACACAATAGCTGTGTGTGTGCGTGCGTGAGTGTTGGTCTGTGTGTCTGTGTGTGTGTGTGTGTGTGTGTGTGTGTGTGACACGCAATCAACAGCGTGGGGCTATAGACAAAAGAGAGAGAGAGAGAGAGAGAAGAGAGAGAGAGAGAGAAGAGAGAGAGAGAGAGAGAGAGAGAGAGAGAGAGAGAGAGAGAGAGAGAGAGAGAGAGAGAGAGAGAAGAGAGAGAGAGAGAGAGAGAGAGAGAGAGAGAGAGAGAGAGAGAGAGAGAGAGAGAGAGAGAGACTGGAACCATGCCTCCCACCCAGCGGTGTCATAACCTTTGTCATAACACCCCAACACCAAGGCTACATTGGCTCTACTCAATCACACTCACACCAGAATTAGATCTGGACGGATAGAGACACCAGCCCCTCCCTCCCTCTCCTCCCTCCCTCCATCCCTCCTTCCCTCCTTCCTTCCCTCCTCCCTCCCCCCCAACTCATTCCCACCTCACCCCCTCCAGCTTCAATTTCATGTCTCCAGCCCCCCTCATATCACATTAATAACGAGCTGGGTGTGTGTGTGTGTATGTGTGTGTGTGTGTGTGTGTGTGTGTGTGTGTGTGTGGTGTTGGTTTCTGAGGGTCCATGTCGGAGCAGCGCTCGAGGCCCCTGATGGAGCCGCCGCGGGAGAAAACACACACACACACACACACACACACACGGGGGGGGTCCCCACATACTGTTATTGGGGGGGACACAGAATCACAAAAGTGTCTGGGAATCAGGAAGTAGACGGACCATGGCCCCGCCCCCTCACACAAGCTCCACAAATCCGTATCGTTCTCTCGAGCGCCTGGCGTGCACACCTACACACCTACACACCTACACACCTGCACACATACACACATACACACATACACACCTGCACACCTGCACACCTACACACCTGCACACCTACACACCTACACACCTTCACACCTGCACACCTACACACCTACACACCTACACACCTACACACCTACACACCTACACACCTGCACACCTACACACCTGCACACCTACACACCTACACACCTACACACCTACACACCTGCACACCTACACACCTGCACACCTACACACCTGCACACCTACACACCTACACACCTCCACACCTCCACACCTCCACACCTCCACACCTCCACACCTCCACACCTCCACCTCCACACCTCCTCACCTCCACACCTCACCACACCTCACACACCTCATACTCCTCACACACCTCACACACCTCATACTCCTCACACACCTGACACACCTCACACACCTCATACTCCTCACACACCTCACACACCTCACACACCTCACTGCACACCTACACACCTACACACCTGCACACCATCACACCTCACGCCCTGCACACCTTCACACCTGCACACCTGCACACCTACACACCTACACACCTGCACACCTACACACCTGCACACCTACACACCTGCACACCTACACACCTACACACCTGCACACCTGCACACCTACACACCTACACACCTACACACCTACACACCTGCACACCTACACACCTACACACCTGCACACCTGCACACCTGCACACCTACACACCTGCACACCTGCACACCTACACACCTACACACCTACACACCTACACACCTACACACCTGCACACCTGCCCGGCTGACGTCGATCAGTGACTGGTTTCTATTTTAAATATACAACGGAGCTACGTGCGTGTCCGTCTGTCTATGTGGGGTCAAAGGTCAGAACATTTACAAGAGTGGACGTTCATCTCAAGGTCTTGAAAAGAAAAATACCTGCAAATAATTGAGGTTAAGGGTACAATAAGGTGGAACTTTATTCATACGGAAGGAAATCCTTGTGTGTGTGTGCATCCGTTTCTTTAGGATTCTGACTGTGTTGCGTTCGCTTGATGTCTTTGCTTCAAAACGCCATCCGCCTCCCTCTCTTCTCCCCCTCCCCCCCCCGGGTGGCGGCGGTGAGGAGGAGGAGGAGGGGAGAAAGGGGGAGAAGAAAAAAAAAAAGCACCTCCTCTTTAAGACGCACCAGGAAGCAAGCACTCGAACAACAATCGAGCAAAATTTTCAATCACAACGCAGGAGACGCTTAAGGAAAGAAGAAAAAAAAAACCCAAACCCCCCGAACGGGGATCAATCAATATCAAACCTCTCAGAGTTTCACTCCGAAGTTAACTTCAGAGTTTTTAAACTTCGATCCAAGCGGCCGACGGTAGAAATCCCCTCGACGACGTCGCATCTAAGGGTCTCCTGCGGTCCCCTTGGAACGCCAAAAGTCGAGGGGTAAACCAACTGAGCCACAAGCCAACACATTGATTAAATAACACGAACGTACCTCACGACCGCGTAACGACGGCAAGGATTTCGAGCGCCTCGTCTTTTTATATATTCTTTCACGGCGTCGAGATGGACGCTCGAGTCGATTGACGAAGCAATAATAACGACGCCGTCGCGTGGATATATTGTGCCGTCGCGCAAAGTGTTAAAGCGTTAAAGGCGCCGCGCAAGAATGATTATTATTTATTCAAAAAGGCGAGGGGGGGGGGCTTCCTTTATTTTTGCCCCTCCAAACGTTCGTACCTGCTTCTTCATTTCCCCCGCTGGACAACGGAGGGCTCAGACAACACGTACAGTTCTGTATATCGTTCGGTAGCCCACAACAGCGGCGGACCACCAGCCAGCGGGGCCGGGCTGTTTATCTCGGGTAAATATTCACAGGTAGCATAGCTCGCTATACACGCCGCGGGGGGGGGGGGCCCCGTCCTGATCACCCACCACCACCACCACCACTGCCCCACTTCCCTGGAGCTACTCGGGAGATGACCCCGGGGTCGCGGTGGATGGAGGATGGAGGATGGAGGGGGGGGGGGGGGGGTTGTCAGCCATCCTGAGCACCCGGAACATTGCTCGCAGGTGGATGTTCCAAAAGTCCAAGTCCAAGTTGCAGTTGTTGCAGTCGCAGTTTTTTTCATTAGGTGCCAAAAGTTGCCAACAACGGAATTAGATTGGTGCCTTTTTTTTTTCTTTCCCCCGTGTCCTTATTCGCTGTAAATCTCCCAACTGTCGGCTGCTACTGTCGAAAGTTTGTCTCGGGGTTGAGGGAGCGAAACTTGAACTTGACAAATCTCTTTCATTGACTGCTCGGACCAGTGTGCGACAAATTACACTTTCGATGATTTAGTTGCTCCGGCCAGGCGTTGGGCCAATTATGTGAGGAAACAATACCAGCCATCCCAGCCGTTCCATATTAAAGCTTTATATATATATACTGTATTAATCAATATACAGTATATATATCACTTTGAATCTGCATGCCTTCCAATAGAGAATAAGTATTACGATACTAATACTACGCCGTGGAGCCTCGTCCACATTTGTACCTTTTGCTGTGTAGCCGACGGCGCCTGAACGTTGCAGCAAACAAAACATTCATTCAAAGTCAAACGGAACGGCGTTGGCGGGAAAATGACGTGACGGCCGCCATTTTGAAGCCCAATCTTAATTATCAAGATGGCGATGGGAGGGGGGGGGGCGGGGGTGGTGGGGGGGGGGGAGGGGGGGGTGGGAGAGAGAGCACGCGTTTCCCGCCACTGACAACAACAGACGACTCGTCCGCAGGCGCCGTCGTTTTAAATCAGAACGGCCGCGCTCATTTTATTTTATTAGCCCTTTTTGAGGTCCCGCCGGTTGCCGCTGAGTAAACACTTTTAAAATTGAAGGTGAGAAAGCGCGTCGAGTTCAGAGCATAAAAAATGCATCAAGCCCCGCGACACGACACGTCCTCCTCATCCTCATCCTCCTCTTCCTCCTCTTCCTCCTCCTCGCCGCCTCGTATATCATTCTCAGAGAAAAAGCGCGAATTATTCCAGGTCACCTCTTGGCTTCCGTGCCGCTAACCGCTCGCTGTCTTGATCGTTCATCAAATTTATGATTGAGGGCCGCTCGTGTGGCAGCAGCCTGAAAGCCTGAAATATATATAAATATACATGAATATATGGACACGCACACACACACACACACGCACGCACGCACACACACACACACACACACACACACACACACACACACACACACACGAGCGGTGTATTTATGGCATCACTTGTGTCACAGTTTGACAGGTGAATTGACGCGGCCTCTGCTGTATGCTGGCTGATGTTGTTGACACCTTTACGTTGCAGGCAGGCAGGCAGGCAGGCAGGCAGGCAGGCAGGTAGGCAGGCAGGCAGACAGACAGACAGACAGACAGACAGACAGACAGACAGACAGACAGACAGACAGACAGACAGACAGACAGACAGACAGACAGACAGACAGACAGACAGACAGACAGACAGACAGACAGACAGACAGACAGACAGGCAGACAGGCAGGCAGAAAGACAGGTAGGTAGCAGGCAGACAGACCAGACAGACAAACAGGCAGGTAACAGCAGCAGGCAGACAGACACAGGGCAGGGCAGAGCAGACAGACAGGTAGGTAGGCAGCACGAAGTCCCCCCCCCCCCGGTCTAAATATGGCTCTCACCCTGGAACAGCTGATTGGTGCGCTCGACTGAAGCGGTTCTAACGACGACGTGATTGCGTCGCCGTTGCGATCGCTATCAAAAGTGGACCAGCTCATCCGTGAAAATGGCTGAACGGCCGGCCGGTTCCAAAAACATTACGGCGCCGTTTGAACTCGAACCCGCAGCCAAAAAAAACCCGCCAGACCTGCTGTATATTGTCCGACACCTTAGGGGACCCCCCGCAAAGTGACAATTTCTCTGTTTTTCTCTTCTCTTTTTCGCAAGGGTTGGTTAAGCGCGGCGCCACAGCGAATGACTTTGCGACTGATTGATTGATTGATTGATTGATTGACAGACAGACAGCTCGCCCGGTGTGTCAGCTGACCCCGAGCGTCGCCGCGGTTACGGGCCGCCCCCCCCCGCCACGCAACGTCACCGCCGCCCGTGTCTGTAAAACTTTTAACGGACTGCTCCAAAGTGACAGGTTAAACGTGGCGCCCGCGGGGGACTCTTCATGTCTTTTTCGGTGACACTAAACTTTCATTGCGCCCGATCAACTTTAACAACGCGATATAACAATTAACACGTTTTATATTTCGACTATTTCAGTGGAGCCTGGCAAGCTCGCGGTGCAAAAAAAAACGTGGAAAATCGATTAAAAAAAGCGGGCGCCTTCCCCAGTCTTTGACATACGGCCAAATTCATATCAAATATTACATCAATACCACCGCCAACGTTTCTATTCTCGTCAACGTATTTTGTTTCTTATTCTATTATTCTATTCTTATTCTATTTCTTATTCTATTAGTCTACATGTATTATTCTATTGTTCTTATTCTCATGTTGTTGTCACATTGTTTCTGAGCAACCTCTGGCACAAGGATTTCCTTCGGGATCAATAAAGTTGTAAATCTTATCCGATCACATCTTATCAAAGACACACCCTTCCTCCATAGGAACGGGTGTCACAGGGTCACACACACACAATCAACCGGAGACAAGGTTCCGGCCGGCGGTGTCCGTCTCACCGGCGGGGTTCAAGCGGCCGGGGGCCAAGGCCCTTTTAGTCGGCCCTCCGGCGGCGGCGGCGGCGGGGGCTCCTCTCAGATCACTCATCCCCACGTCACCGGAGCCCCGCCCCCCTCCGCCTCCGCCTCCCCTCCTCTCCCAGCCCCTCCCCTCCCAGCCCGTCCACGGCGGCGAGGCGATGGCTCCCGGCTGTTTTGACGTGAGGGACGGATTGTTTTGTTGCACGAGGGTGTGAGTGTGTGTGTGTGTGTGTGTGTGCCTGAGTGTGTGTGTGTGTGAGCGTGTGTGTGTGAGAGGTGGAGGCGAGGGGGGGCCCGTGGGGGGGGGGGGGGGGCCCGGGCTCCCGAGTCATCGGAGATGGCAGGATTTATGGCAGCCCCTTTATTGATTTATACGACGGAAAAGCAGCGCCGGTCAGTTTCCTGCCCGTCCCTCCGCTCGCCCCCCCGCCCCCCCAATCTCCCGGAGACGGTGACCTCTGCGGCTGGGTTCCTGTGCGTGCGGCGTGGAGGTCCGTGGAGAGCTTTCAATCCTTCGGGCTGACATCCAGAACACCCCCCCCCC